>JAPEBW010000054.1:0-107894 GCA_027405785.1 Ophiocordyceps robertsii | reverse complement strand
GGACTTACCTTAAGCTAGCGCCTTAGCTAGCTTCCCCCCCTTTAGTTCCCCCCCTTAATACTAGTTCTTTACCTTAGCTAAAGCCCGAGCTCGTTATTATCGTGCCCGGCGCCGCGTTAAGCGCGACCGGGAGCGATAGCGGACTTCCCTATCTAAGGAGTGCTACGGGAACGTCCCGCTTAACTACGACCGCGGGTTAAAGTAATAAGCGCCCTCCCCCTCCCGCGCTTACGACGACTTAAAGTCGCGGCGGGAGTAGAAGTAAAAGATATTATCTTACTAGCAGCCCGCTAAGGCGTTAGCTTTAAGGCCTACGGGGTTCCTAATATTAGCGTCGAAGGTAGTATAAGGCCGAGCCGGGTAAGGCGACTTAGATAATACTTAGTTAATTAAGCGGTATTAAGCGTCGTAAGAAAATTAAGGGGGAGAGACCCGGCCTTACTATAAGTAAAAAACTAAAGGTACTTAAGGTTTAAGCTAAGGTCTTTAGTATCCCCCTCCTTACTAGCTAGGTTAGAAATAAGGGCGACGCGGGCAGGCTTTAAGGCGTTAGCCGCGGGGCTACTAGCCTTAGTAGCACTGCTTTTAAAGAGACTATAAACCCGTTTCGGCGTAGCTAAGGGGACGTCGCGGCCTATAGACGGGCTAGGGGTAGGCAAGGCGAGGAGCGAGGTAAGGTCGTTATCGTAGTCGCTATCGCTACCGCTCTTAAGGTCGGAAACGATATAGACGGTATTAAAACTAAGTAAGGGGCTAACCTCGTCCTTAAGGACCTTAGTCTTAGTCTTAGCCTCGTTATCGTTACTATTATCGTTATCCCGGTCTTCCCTTTCCTCTAGCTCGTTATTACTAATATTAAGCTCGGGCTCCCTTAAGTTAGACTTATTAGTCTTAATAGCCTTTCCCTTGCCCTTACCTTTAAGCACCCCCTTATACTTAAGCTTATAGGCGAGGGCGGCGCGCTCTTAAGCATAGGCCTTCGCGAGAACCTTAGCTTAAGCCTTCTTCTTAGCCTTAGCCTTAGCCTTAAAGTCCTTTAAAACGATAGGAATCTTAAGGGGCGGGGGCTTAAGCGGGACGAGAGCGGCGCGGGTATACGTAGGGTCGGGGTTAAGTAAGAGACCCTTAAGAGCAATATCCCGGCCCTTATAGCCGCTAGAGCTAAGGTAGTTAGCTACTATAAATAGCGCGTTCTTTATACTCTTTAGGTTCCGGGCTATAGCGTAAATATTTTAGTAAATAACTATAACGGTGCCGTTAACCTTATTAACGAGCTCGGCGTTAGCCTTACGGGCCGCACGCGCGTCGTTAACAAAGCGGTTAAGGGTAGAGGTAAGTAGCTTAATATTCTTATTAAAGGAAGCCGGACTAAGGGGAGCACTAAACGCGAGAGCCTATACTATAGTAAAGCTAGCACGCTACTAAAGCTCTATCGCTATAAAGGCGAGCTTTATATATATAAAGCGCTTAATAGGCCGGCCGGATTTATACGACTCCTTTTAAGCGGTATAAAGCTTACGGGCTATATCTTCGCTTATAGCGGTAAGCTACGAAGGAGATTAGCTAAGGTATATAGATAGGTTTAATATAAAGCTACTTACCCGGAAATAAGAATAGTTACCCGAGGAGTATATAATATACGCTTTTATAAAGATAGCTAAGAGAGGATTAGTTATGCGGACTACGTACGCTTATACGGCGGATATAACTTAAATATATATAGGCTTAGTTTTAATAGCCCTAAAAAACTATAAGTATATCGTCGCTTAATAGACGGCCTATATATATATAATAAGGAATTTCACGCTTAGTATTATAATAAGCCCGGGCCTCTTTATCCTTAATATCTTTACTTAGTAGCTTAAAAAGTAGACCTATATTAAGGTTAGAAAAAGTAACTTTCTTCTTTAGTATAGTAGCGATAAAGAAGACAAATATAACGACGGCGGAATAACGGTTACGCGAAGGGGGCGGGGCGGTAAAAAGGCGGTAGGCTCGCGAGAAAGATAAGCGCGTTTACGGTAAAAGAAGGAGGAGCGCGACTATACGCGCGCGGTGCGCGGGAGGCTTTATTTCCGAAGCTAGGCGCGAGATTAGTAACCGGGCGGCGCGAATAAATAACGGTCCCGATTAAGATTACGCGCGCACGGCGGGGCGCCGAATTCTTATTAGCGGGGACCGCGATAGACTTACTATTTAAGGTCGCGCTACCCGTAGGAGGGGCGCGGGTTAGGATCCCGTTTACCCCTCCTACCCCTATATTAAGAGGGCGGATAAGGGGGATAGGAGAGGGTCTACTGCCTATACCTTAGGCTTAAAGCGCAATGCTCCGGACCGCGGGCCGCCCGGGTTAAAGACGGCCCCGGCCTCGCTAGGCCGCGTCGAACTGCTTAGCGAGCGGGATATACTTATAGCGGAAGATATACTCCCTTTTTCCTTATATAAAGTTATAAGACCTTATGTGAGGCGGACTAAGCGCGAATAAAGGGAGGTTTTACCTTAAGCACTCCGGTTTTTCCTTCTTGTTTATAAATATCGAATTTCTAAAAACTTAAATTAGGTCCTTAGCGTAAACTTAATAATAATAATAATAATAATAATATAGATAAACTATAAATATCTTATAAAATTACTTAATAAACTAAGTATAATCTTAATTAAAAATACTATAAATTATAATTAAGGAAATCCTTTAAATATCCTTTAATATCCTTTAAAAATCGCGGTAAAGTTTATCTTATATCTTTTAAGGTGCTTTTATAGTTAAAAATAGGTTAAACTATAGTTAGGATATCTTATAAATATTCTTAAATATCCCTTAAAAATACTAATAAAATGCGCTTAGTAGTTTTTATAGTGTTTTTTATAGTTAGAAATATTATAAACTATAGTTAAATAAGCTTTTAAACCTTTATAGTTATATCTTAAAAACCTTAATAAGGTTAAATTAGTAATATTTATTATATCTCCTTAATTAAGCTTTTATAGTACGTGCTTTAAGCATTCTTATTATAGGGTTTTATAAGGCTACTTAAGAGTAAAGTAAGGAGTTTAAGCATAGCTATTTAAATTTTATAATACCTCTTTTAAGTAAGAAAGAAAAGCTAACGTTCTTATTAGTTTAAAGTAAAAATAAAGTAAAGAGGGCGCTAAGTAATAGCTTTATAGCGGCGTCTTTATACTATATTAATAGTACGCTATCTTTATTTTTTTAATAGTGTTTTAGCTTATCCGGCTAATAGTAGCTAAGTAGCTTAAAATAGTAAGTAAGCGGCTTTATTATAAATCCTTATTACTTATTTAGTTATACGTTTTTGTTTTATTAAGGCGATTAGCGCGTTTAGCTAAAACTTATAATAAGGTTTCCGACTTTCTTTTAAGGCGTGCGTTTTAGCACTTATTAAGCAATAAGAAGTCTTTATACTAAGGAATATTTAATTTTATTAGCGAGATATAATATAAAAAACGAGCTTTATTTCAGCCTTATTTTATATTATTATCTTACTTACCTTTTATACTGTTTTTTATCCTTTACTAAGTTTCTTATATTACTTATTAGCTTTATAAGCGGCTTATAAGTAAGATATTATATCTTACTTATTATTTCTATTATAGCTATCTCTTACTTTTTATTGCTAAGCTTTTTAACTTATTATTCTTTTTACGTAGTGCTATAACTTATACCTTTCCGCTAATTAATACGCGTTTAGCTACTAAGAAAGTATTAAAGTAAAGGTAAGCTATTTTATTAATATTAAAAGGTATAGTTAGTATTAAAGTATTAAATATTTATATTCCCGTTTAAAAGCAAGTAATAAGGTCCTTAATAGCTTATATTATAAAATTTAAACAGCCACGCCTAGACTCTTTACTTTACTTTTAAGGAGCCTTATAAAACCCCGAGATAAGAACGCTTAAAGTATATACTATAAAGGCTTACTTAAAAAGATATAATAAATATTACTAATTAGACCCCGCTAAGGTTTTTAAGATATAACTATAAAGGCTTAAGAGCCTATTTAACTATAAATTATAATATTTTTAACTATAAAAGATACTATAAAAACTATTAAATAGATTTTACTAGTATCTTTAAAGGATATTTAAGGATTTTTATATAATATCTTAACTATAGTTTAACCCGTTTTTAACTATAAAAATACCTTAAAAGATATACTGCGAATTTTAAAAGATATTTAAGAATATTTAAGGGATTTCCGTAATTATAGTTTATAATATTTTTAATTAACCTTATACTTAGTTTATTAAGTAAATTTATAAGGATATTTATAGTTTATTTATATACTAACAATAAATAAAAAGATAGTATAGTAAAAAATCTTTAAAATTAGCTTAAAAAACTAAGTATAAAGTAGCTAGCTATACTTTAAAGAAAAAATAAGCTTTTTACTATTTTTAAACCCTTATATATATTTATATATCGTTATTAGTTTGTTATATTAGCTTATTTAGTAGTAATTAGTTTATAGTACTAGCCTTAATAAGTAGTAATTAGTTTATCGTACCGGCCTTAACTAGTAGTAATTAGTCCGCGCCTTATCTCCTTATCCTTATACTATAAAGTATAGTTAATAGTAATAATTCTTACTTATTTAAATAAAAATTCCTTAAATATCCACTAAGCTAAAAGCGACTATATCGCACGATTAAGTACTTATCCTATAAAAAGTTAGATATTAAATAATATTTTCTTTAGTAAAAAGCTCTTATTAGCCTTTAAGTTTAACCTTAATAATAAACACCTTTTCTTTAATACGCTTATAATAAAACTTTAAGATAAGTAGGCTATAAAAGCGGAAAAGGCTATAGCTTATTAAGTATATTAGATTAATAATCTCCTTTACTCTTTTTTAAGGTACTATACCGCAATAGCTTATAAAGCTAAATAAGACGTAAAATAAGTCCCGCTTAGCTAAGCTAAAACTACAGCCTTTTAAAAGGTAATCTACTTTTAAAATACTAATAAAAAATAGATTATAAAACGTTAAAACCTATATAATAAAGTAAACTAAATTTAAAATTACTTAAATAAATAAATTATTCTTAAAATAAAAAAAGTAAGAATAAGTTAACCTTAAAACTATTTAGTTCTTTACCCGCTAAATACCCTCTTAATTAAGCCTATAATAAAGTTACTTTTTCCTTAAGATAATAAGCTTAGCGGATATTTTTACCGCATATTACTAATAAAGTTTAGTTTAAAGGCCTTAACTAAAAATCCGCTTAAAAAGATACTTAGTAATTTCTAAGTTTAGTATTACCGTTTAACTTTATTTACTATAGCCGCGCTAATTAAGGTACTTTTAAGACTTTTAATTAAGAAAAACGAGCCTTTTATACTAAGGGCCCTACGGCGTACTAAATTTTAAGACGCGTATAAGATAAAAGGTTAAGTGCTTAGCGAGAGTATTAAAATTAAGATTTTAATAATAAGCAATAAAGATACGGTAAGCGATACCCTTAGTAAGCTAAACTTATTTATACTTAATATATATATATTAAGACTAAATATAGCTTTAAGCCTTTTAATAAAAATAGTAGTAATATCGAATAAATAATTCTTAAGTCTCCTTTAAGTATTAAGAAAGGAAAACGCCCTTATTAAGCTTTAAGAAAAACCTTAATTATAAGCTAAGGATATAAAGAGATTTAAATTATTAAGATTAATAAAAGTATCTTTTAAGAAAGTTTAAGAAAATAATAAAGCTAGTATATTTTAAGGAGTAGACCGTTTTAATATCTTTATCCGCTAAAACGCTAATAAAAGTAAGGCCTATATAAATAAATTAGTTATTTAATTACCCTTTTTCTTTTAAGAAAGTACGGCGGAATAGTATTTTAAGGACCTTTTAAAACTATAATAAGAAGAACTTAATAAGCTTAGTATTAGACTAAGCTAATAAATCTTCGCTTTATAAAAACGGTTTAAAATCCACTTAAATATAAAGATATAAGCACTTAATAAAAAGTACTTTACTATTAAAAATATAGTAATAAGGTTTAACTTTAAATCTTAAATATCGCGCTTATAATATAAAGCTAAGGCCGCGCTTTACTAGCTAGACTACTTAATTATAGTAATTTACTAAAAGCTAAATATCTATTTATAAAATTCTTTATAATATTTAATAAGAAACGAAGATATTAATAAATAAATTAATAAATATAAGGAAATTCTTCTTTAGTTCTAAGTTAAATATACTTAAGGATCTTAAAAATACTTATTAGCGCGAAAAAAAAAGTCTAACTTATAAAAAGGTAAAGACCGATTAGCTATACTTTATATATACTTAAAGGATAGTTTAGGACGCCCCGGCTATTTATTAAGGGCTTGCTAAAGCTACGGGTTATATTTTTAAACCGCTTAGTAAAGGCGGATATACTATAAGCCTTGTAGCGCTTATAAAGTTAAGGGAGAAACCTATTTAAATAGCTAAGAATATAAGCTAAAGTCTTTTAGCTTAAAAAAAAGGAACTTTTAAAACTATATACTTACTAATACTAAAGCTAAAGCGGGTATACTTTATAACTAAGAAAAGAACTATAGTAAAGACTAATAACTATTTAAAGGAATAAAGAGTACGATATAAAAAGAGCTTAAACGGATACTAATAAAAGCTTAAAGAAACCGCAATCTATACTATAGTAGACTTAGTTTAAAAGGCAGATAAAGTATATAGATTTTATAGCGAAGTATTTCCCTTAAAGAATCAGCTTTACTAATATATTAAAAATAAATACCCCCTTAACCTTAGCAAAGATATTACTATATAAGGATATAGCTTAGTATAGTAAGTAGTTATTTAAAAGCTATAAAGCGTTTAAATAGTTAAGGCTTTTTTTAATATTTAGCTATTAAGTCTTAATAAGCTATTACGATTTATCTATATATACTTATTAGTCTAAAAAAAAGAAAGGCTTAAGATAAGTATTAAAGCCTATATAAATATTAAGGTAGACTAAAGCCTTCTTTAAGCCGACTTACTAAAGAGCTTTTAAGATATAACTATAAACTTCTTTTAACGAATTTTAATTAAAAGTGTAAGAAAGATAGCTACTATTAAATAAGTAGAATTTACTAAATATATACTAAAAAGGCTAAACGGTCGCCTTATAATTATAAAAGTAAGGATCGGCGCGAAAATAATAAAACGCTAAGGGGCTAATATAATACTTAGCTAAGATTTTTTAGTTCTTTACTAAAAAGACCTTATTAACTTTATATTAGTTTTATAAATTAAGGCCTATAAAGGGATTAAAGCTAAAGTTAAGATAGTCTAGCTAAGACTAGTAATATATAAATAAGTAATTTACTTAGTTATTATAACAATTTTAGCTAGTTTTAGCTATACCTTACTTATATAGGTCTAGGCGCTACTATTAAGGTATAATATAATATTCTTCTTAAACGACTTTAAGCTCGCTTAGACGATAATATAGGATTATAAGAGCTTTATAGCGATAAACTATTTTAAGGAACTACTAATACTCCGCTAAAGCTAAAAAATAAGGATAATTATAAACCTTAATAAGCAGTTCCGGCTATATAAGGAGGTTAATACTATTATTCCCTTAATAGAAGTCTTTATAAAAAATCTTAATAGGATAGACCCTGCTAAGGACTTCTTATAAAAAGATCTTATAATAAGCTATAAGCTTAAAATCGGCCGAACTAAGGACTTACTTAAACCTATTACTAATAAAAGCGTTGAGATTTATACTAAGGACTTAAAATATATATTAAAGGTTTAAGATATCGTTTAATCGTTTCCTTACCTTTAAAGGGATAAAAGAGTAGTATATATATACGAATCCGAATATATATATATTCCCTTAGTAAAGAAATAGTAATACTAATAAGTCGTATTAAGATTATACTTATTAAGCAATAAGGATAAAAAGGTAGTAAATACGAGATTCGGCTAGCTAACTAAGTAAGGCCGATTAAAATAAGTTTACGGGCTAACTTTATTCGCGGCGCCGGTATTTATAGTATAAAGGATAGTAAATATAAAAAAAAAGAGATAAGTAGTTATAAACTTATAAGGGATTAATACTATTATTACCTTAAACGCTTAATTAATACCCTTTTAAAGCGATATAATTAAACGCCTTTAAGAAAAGAAGTTTATTAATATAGTAAACGCATAATCGTTTTTTTATTAATTCTTTATTTACTAAAACTACTAAGAAAGGTTTATAGTTATAAGCTATTATAAGCTAAAAATATTTTTAATAATACTTATAAGCTTTAAGGACTCCTTAGTATACGTTTAAAAATTTATTAATAATATCCTTAAGAGATATTAAGAATTTATAGCGGCTTATATTAACGAGATTATTATTTACTTTAATATAGCTAAAGAATACTTTTAATACTTAAAGGCTATATTCCGTGCTTTTTACGACTATAATATTACCTTATCCGGACTAAAGTCCTTCTTAGCGTACTTATCTATATAGCTCCTTAACTTTAAAGTAAACGCTATTAGCTTAATAAATATAAATAAACGCGTATAAGCCTTAAAGAATATCTCGTTTTTAAAAAGCCTTTAATAGCTAAAGAAATAGATTAGCCTTATTAAGTAGCTATACTATATAGTCTTATATTTTACTAAGGAAGTTAATATCCTATAAAAATAAAAGACAGAGCTACTTTAAGTAAGACGGGAAGAAAAAGTCCCTTTAAGGGGCTAAGGATAAGCTTAATATACTGCGAAAGCCGCTTTTTAGCTTACTTTAAAAGAAGAAAAGGCCTTTATAAATTTAACTAAAAAACTTACTAAGCCTTAAACGATTTACTACTTTAACCCCACTTAATAACTATTTATTTAAATCGATATATCTTAAGAATATAAAGTAGCGGCTATAGCTTTTTACTTAAAAAAAAGCACGGAATAAGATAAAAAGACGCTATTAGCTTAAACTAAGGTATAGCTTATTCTTTACTTAAGCCGCGCTCTTTAAAGCAAAGAGCTTTAATATTAGCCTATAAAACTTAAAGTAGCTAGTTTAGTATAAGTAGTTTATAAGTTACGTATTATTATACTATCCGTAAAAATAGTATAAGTAGTTATCTTTACTAACTATATAAGCACTTATAAAATCGTATATAAAAACTCTTTTTTAATATAAAATTAAATAATAAGCTAGTCTTTATATCTTAATACTTAAGCTAATTCTTACTTAAGGTATACTATATCTTAAGCGTTAAAAACGTTATACTAAACGCTTTTTATAATCTACTATATTAAGATAATAAGCTAGTATTCTTAAACTAAAAAGGGGAATTAAAACGTATTTAAAAAGATAAGACGACGGACTATATATTCCTTTATATAAAAGTATTAATAAAATTCCTACTTTACTAAAAAATAATTAACAGATATATAAAGGATATATAATAAGTAAAGATTATAGCATAGCTTAGCGATAAAAATAGTATCCTTAAACCCTTATCTTTTTAGTTATAGGGGTTACTATACTTTATAAAGAACGATAAACGCTAAAAACTATATATCCTTAAGACTTACGCTAAGGAGATCGTTAAAAACGCCTACGTAAAATATTTTTATACTAATAATACTTATATATAATAAGATCTATTTAAGAGCTTTTTAATCCTTTAGCTTAGTAAATATATAAACGAGGTCGTAAATAGCTATAACGCTTACTACTATAACTAAACTAACTAAAGTAAGACGTTAAGGTAGCTTATCTTAATTTTAAGCCTACTAGTTTTATATTATATAATAGGAATAGACTTTATAACTAACCTTTTAGTAGTTTAAGCTAAATAATTCTTATAAAAAGATCCTATAAAGAACCTTTTTAATACTTTATTAATTATAACTAATAAATTCTTAAAAATATATCTCCTTATCTTAAGTAATAACTAGTTTATAGCGGAAGACTAAGTATAAGTATTATATACTAAGCTACTTTATGCAAAGTAAGGGATTTTAAAAAGGATAATCTTTAACTAGGATATAAAATTTACTTTAGTATTTTAGCGAACTTTATAATAAGCCTTTAAATTAAAACTTCTTATACTTACCGCTTAGTACCTTTAAACTAACGGCTTATTAAAAAGGCGAAACTAAACTATAGAAATCGCGCTATGATTCTTTACCGCCGATTTCTTTAAACTACTCTAAACTAATACGCTAATCGTTTTTTAGTTTAGCCTTAATAATTCCTTCTCTTTAATAATTTATATAGCCCTTAATAAGCTTATTATAAGGATAAGAATAGATAACGGCCTTTAGTTTCTTAATAACTACTTATACTTATAAAACTAAGAGGTCTTATAAAAAGAAGCTAAGTTAGCTATCGCTTACGCTTAGTCCGCAATAAAAGATAGATATAATAAGAAATACCGCTTATTAAAATTAAAGCCTAGCGATTAAGTTTAGCTATAGCTTAGTAAGGGTTACTATATTGCGGACGGCAGACTTATAAAGCTTTAAAAAAGACATACTAAGCTATTTAAAGTAACTGCTAAAGTAAGATAGCTTATATACCGGTTAGATATAAAAAGGTCCTTTAATATCTATTTAGTCGTTTTAATAGCAAAACTATACTTAGTAAACAAGCTAGCTATATGCTTAGACTTAGTTTAAGATAAAAAGATACCTTACTTAGATAAGTAAAAAGTAAAACGAATCTTATAAAGCCGTATAATAAAGAAAGGCGGCGGAAGGCTAAGAAAGGATATAACGGAAACCTTATTTTATTAGTAATCCTAAGTACTAAAAGTACTAATATTTAGTAAAGTAAATACTGCTAAATATAAAGGAGTAATTAGTAAAGTAGATAAAGTTAGTTATAAGTTATAACTATTAAAGTAAATACTAGTAGTTATAAGGAGAGACGATATAGCTTAATAGTTAAAGATAGCTAGTATTAGCTATAAGCGGTATAGGTTAAATACGCCTATATTCGACTTAGGCTAGCTTTAGCTAGTAAAGGGATTAGTATTAAATAGATCGACTAATACTTTATATAATCGACTAATACCTTTTATAGAGCTAAGGTAAGAGGCCTCCCTTTAAAAAAGGATAGAATCTTATAAAAGGTTTTAAGATAAGGATATTTAGTCTTATAAGCTAATCGTAAGTAATAAAGATAGCGTAAGCTATTTTTATTAGCTTAAGAAGTAGTTTAGTAAGTATAGAAGTTATATAAGGTATAAGTTATAGATTAGCATATAAAAGTATATAAAAGTATATAAAAGGAAAACCTTTTAGTGCCTTAAAAAAGTATAAAAGGAGGTCTTTCCTCCTTTTTCCCTTAACTTCTTTCCTTTTTTTTTCTTTAGCTAGTTTTAATACGAGAAATCCGTATAATAAGATACCCTTACCTTATTTAGTCTAGTAGTTAGCACTAAGTCTTTTTCTCTCTTTTTAGCTAGTAAATTTAAATTAAATAAATTACGCCTTACTACTTAATATATAAGAAATACTAAGAGTTTTAAAATATAAAACTAGCTTATAAAAATCTTTACGAACTTTATAGCTCTAATAAAGAATACTTAGTATTTATATACTTAGTAAGTTCTTTAAGCTATTAAGTAAGAGAAAGGTATTTATTAAAATTACGTTTATTTAATTATAATAAATAGAAGAAGAATATCTACTTCTATAATACTATAGCTAACTAATTAGCTATAGGCTAGTTTAAAGTATTTAGAGCTTTTTTATCCCCTTATAAGCTTTATAGATAGTAGTTTTATTTTAAAGATTAAGGATCCCGAACCTTATACTTAAAAATTAGCTAAGCTATAAAAGTTTATTACTTCTCTTAAAGCTTATATTTAGTTCTATCTTACTATAATAAACTAAGAAGTAGTAAAGGTTATGTTTATATTTAGTTACTTATAAGGCTTAGTAATAATATAGTTCGAACCGATTCTTAAGGACTATATAGATAATAGTCCTAAAAATAGGAATTCCGAGACGAAGAACATTTTTAAGAATTTCGATAATTTAAAAAAAGCTCTAGGAAAAACGTTCGGAATTATAGATAAGCAACGATTAGTAAAGCATAAATTAAGAAGCCTTAAGCAAGTTACGTCTTTATTAGCTTATATAGCTTAATTCCGATAAATAACTTTTAAGCTAAAATAAGAAGACGATGCCCTTATAGCGACTTTTTACGAAGGTCTTAAAGAAGAAGTTAAAGATAAAATCTATTGCTTAAATAGGCTAGAGACGCTATAAAACTATATTAGTTTAGCGGTTTCAATAGACAATAAGTAGTATAAACGCTAGTAGTAAAAGAAGCACTATTCGACTCTTAGCGAGGATATTAAGAAAAATACTAAAAAGCGATAGCATAACTTAAGTAACGTTATAGACTTTAATACCCTTAAAGTAAGCCCGCTAAAGCCTACTAAAAAAGCCATTCAATGCTTTAACTATACGAAGGAAGGCTATATCGTAAGAGATTATATTAAGAAGAGGAATTCCTTTAAGGGAATAAATATACTTATTCGTAAGAATAATGCTATCTTAGCTTATAATCCGAGATATACTTTACTATTACCTTCGATTAAAGATACTTAAGAAATCGACGCTAAGCTTATTATATCGACCCTTAGTCCGTTTAAGACTAGTTTGCTTATAAAAGGTCTTTAAAAAAAGAACTTAATAAAGAAATAAAAATAAAAGCTAAAAGCTTAAACGACTAATAAAGGAATGCTTTTAAGACTAAGGATAATTATAAGCCCGAAACTTCCTTATTAACTATTTACGAAGATAATAAAAACGCTCTTTATTTTAATATAAACGTTATACCTTTAAATATAGAAGATAATAGTAGCTATAATCCTAAAGACCTTAAATTATAAGAAATAGATAAAGAGCCCCTTTTTTAAAAAAAAAGATAGTAATAAGCTTTATACTCCTTTTATAAAATATCTTAATAGGATTATTACTATTAAGGATAGGGTGTATAAGTAGTTATCCTAAACTAAATACTATAAAGACAACTGCTTTATATATCTTTCGGATAAGCAAGGTAGTAAATAGTTTCCTAAACTAAGGAAGACTTTTAATAAACCTCTTATAATAACTAAGGAACTTAATACTAATACTTAAGTTTTTATAAAAAACCTAAAGGAGGATATCGAAGCTAATAAAGAGGAACTTATATAAGAAAATACCGATAACTAAGTTAAAATCGAATAACTTTTACTCTTTAAGTAGTATACCAAAATAACTATCGAAAACCTTTATAATAATAACTTAGCTTTAATAAATAAGATAATTAAGCTAAAGAAAGTATATATATCTTTCTATATATATTACTAATCTAATTAAAGATAAAGACGATCTTAAGAAAAGGAACGACAAGCTAGCTAATAAGCTTAAGGAAGATACGGAATTCCTTAACCTCGCTATTAAAGATACGTTTAGACGATATAGCGAGTATTTTAAGACTAATTATAATCTTCGCAATAAGAATTATAATTTAAATATGCTTTTAAAATTAAAGAGATTTTTAAAGAAATACTTAAAAACTAGCTAGAAACGCAGCAAAACGAGCATAATAACTTTAAACGATATAATAAGATAATTCGTACTAAAGGAGTTTTTATTAATAATACTATAATAAAAGATTATACTATTATTAAGGATCTAGTTTTTAAAGCTATTAAGAAGCTTAATAACTTTAATAGACTAGTTCTAAAAAAGGAATTAAGATCTACTAAGAAGTTAGTAAACAAGGTAAAAAACTAATAAGCTTAAGAATAATAAGGCTATTTTTTAGTAAAAAGAACTTACTTATATAAAATAATAATTCTTAAAGTATAAAAATAACCCTTTTATTAGAATTAAGAGAATATTGCCTTAACGTATTAGTAGATTGCGGTGCGATAAGAAGCTATATTTCCCTTATAATAGTAAATCGTTTAGAATTACGTTATAAAAGAAAAGACGAGCCTTATATACTTCTTTTAGTAAAAGGATTACCTTTTAAGTATAATAACGGCAAGATTATACTAAAGACTAATCCTCTTAAGTATACGATCGGGATTTTTAACTTTAAAGATTCCCTTAATATCTTAGCTATTAGCTATAATGTTATATTAAGACTACCCTTTTTATAGAAATATAATCTTATAATAGATTAAGATAAAGGCCTTTTAAGGTTATAGATAATACCTTAGATATTTCTCTTTATAGTTTAATAAGGGAGGACCTTAAAATAAAACCCTTAAATAATTTCAATATAGCAATACCTAATAATAACTATATAAGGAATAGTAATAATAAGGATAATAAAGCTTCTTATATAGATATAAATATCGTACTAATAGATATCGTAATAAAAGATAATAAGACGACTAGTATAACTAAAGATAAAGCAACTACGATTAGTATAATATAAGCGAAAATAACGCTAAACCTTAATAAAGAAACTAAAAGCCTAAAAGATAATTATAAAGCTACTTATAATTTATTAAAAGAAAATCTATTTAATACCTTAAAGGACATTAAGCAGCAATACCTTAAGTAAAAAGATAAGATTAAGAAGAAACGGAATAAGAGAAAGATTAAGAATAGGATATATAAGAATAGCTTATAGTATTTAGAAGGTATTATTAGCTTAAAACACCTTAAAGAGCGAATGCAGTATATAAGACGTTCGGAAAGTACTATTAACTTAAAATACCTTAAGGATCGTTATCTAAAAATACTTAGAAATATGCTAAAGAGATATTTTAATTTATTTACGCCGCCACCCGAAGATAAGCTACTACTATAAGGTAGTTAAGATTATAAAATTAAGTTAAAAGAAGGCTTTAAGCCTAGATTCTATAAGATATATAACTTAAATAAGAAGTATTTAAAGTTATTAAAAAAAGATATCGATAGAAACCTATAAAAAGGTTATATTAAAGAGCTTAAATTAAAATATAAAGCTCCTATACTATTTACTTTAAAAAATAGTAAAGATAAAGAAAAAACTTAACTTTATATTAACTTTAAAGAGATAAATAACAATACGATAAAAGACCAGACTTTATTATCTTTTATAAGTAAAATAAGAGATAGATTAGCTAATAAGCAGTAGTATACTAAAGTTAACTTTAAATCTACTTATAGCTAAAGACTTATTAAAGAAGGAGATAAATTTAAGATAGCCTTCGGAACGCGATACGGACTTTATAAATTTTTAGTTATGCCTTTAAGGTTAATTAATATACTAGTAACCTTTTAAAAGAGAATTAATAGTATATTAAATCCTTATTTAGACCGATTTTACACGGCTTATTTAGATAACATTATTATATACTTTAATACGCTAGAGCAATACTATAAAAAAGTCGATATAGTGCTAAAAGCGTTAAGAAAAGCGAGCTTATATATTTTACTAAAGAAATATAGCTTTTATATATAAAACGTAGAATTCTTAAGGTATATAATTACTTCTTTTTATATAAGGATAGACCTTTAGAAGATTTTTATAATTAAAGATTAGCTAATTTCTACGAATGTTAAGGAAATCTAAAGCTTTATAGGATATGTAAATTATTATAAGAAGTTTATATCGGACTTTTCTAAGATAATTATACTAATACTATCGGTATTAAAGAAAGCTAAAACGGAACTTTTTAAGTAGAACTTAAACGCAAACGAAGCTTTTCGAAAGATTAAAGGATTACTTATTAAAAAACCTATATTAAATACCTATAATATAAAAAAGCCGTTAAAATTAAAAACGGATGCTTTTAATTTTATATTAAGTGCGTAGCTAAGCTTACGCGATAAGAACAATATTTTTAAACCTATAGCGTTTTATTCGAAGAAGCTAGTAGGTATAAAGATTTATTACTTAATTTACGATAAAGAATTCTTAGCTATTATATATACTTTTAAAGAATTTCGGCATTATATTTAAAAGAATAAATATAAACTAAAGGTTTATACGGATTATAAGAATATAAGTTATTTTCCTAGGACGTAGCAATTAAATGCTAGGCAAATAAGATAGGCTAAATTTCTTTTAGAATTTAATTATAAGAATATTTATAAGAAAGGTTCTAAAAATAACTAAGCTAATATAATTAGCCGATAACTAGACCTTAACGATAAAAAAGAGCCTTATAAAGAAACCTTATTATTTCTAAATAGTAATAGTAATTTAAAGTTAAAGACGTTATATATACTATTTAACGTATAAGAAGATCTTATTACTTTAGAATTATTTAAGAATTCTTATAAGAACCTAAATAAGAAAAGATATAAGAATCTTAAGAAGGAGGGAAAAATAGCGTTTTATAAAAATAAGCTATTCCTTACCTTAAAGACTAAGAAGACAGTTATAACGGATTTTTATTCGCACTCTTTATATAAACATTAAGGTATTACGAAAACATATAATAAGATTAAAAACTATTATAATACCTATAACCTCTATAAGAAAATCTAAGGAGTTATTAAGTTATGCGAAGTATATAATAAAAGTAAGGCTATACAATATAAGCCTTATAGTAACTTAATTCCTTTAGAAGTTCTTTTAAGACCTTAGGATTTTATAGCTTTAGACTTTATTACGAAATTACTAAAGTCTATAAATCCTATAACTAGTATAGAGTACGATTTTATTTTAGTTATAGGTAATCGTCTTATAAATTACGGCTATTTTATTCTAACGTATAAAGCTTTACACGTAGAAAAGTTATTTTATACTTTTATAAGATATATTATAGCTAATCGAGGACTTCTAAATTTAATTATTTTAGATAGGGATCGGAAATCTATTTGAATTTCTAGTAAGGTTTAACGCAAGCCTTAAGTATAAAGCATAAATTATCTACTGCTTTTTACCTTATTATAAACGGAATAACAAAACGATTAAATTAAACGCTTAAGTAATATCTTAAAAGCTATATAAATTATTAGTAGGATTATTAGCTTCTTAAATTGCCTATAGCATAGTAAGTATATAATACCTTTTATTCTAGGCTTAGTAAGAATACTCTAGTATTCGCGAATTATAGCTTTAACCTTTAAAGCCTATAAGTCTTCTTTACCTAAAGAAGTTACAACCGAAAAAGCTATATTAAACTTTAAGCAGTTAATTAGCTTATACGGATTTATAAAATCGGAATTAAAATATATTGCTAATAAGATATCGTATTATTATAATAAGAGATAGTCTTTAAAACCTTCTTTATCTAAAAGGGATAAAATATATCTTTTAATAAGGGATCTTAAGATTAATAGGCTTAATAAGTCTTTAGATTATAAGAAGATAGGACCTTTTAAAGTTATAGAGAAAATAGGAAAGGTTAATTATAAGTTAAAACTTTTAATTAGTTTACTTATATACTTTATTTTTTATATATCTTTACTAAAGCTAACTTTATAAGAAGCTAAGGTAGCTAAAAGGTTAGACTTAAAAAGAGTCGAAGAGAGTAAATATATAATAAAAGCTATACTCGCTAAAAAGATAGAAAATAAAGAATACTTTTATTTAGTAAAGTAAAAGGACTATCTTAGTTCGGATAATACTTAAGAATATATAAAGTACTTAAGAAATGCTTTAAGAAAGGTTAAGGATTTTAATCGACAAAACCCTTAAGAGGAAGTATTAGCTTCTTTAAGCTAGGATTTCTTTACTATTCTAAATAGTAAAAGTAAAAGGAAATCTAAATAAGATTTTCTTTTAAAAAAGATTTATAAAGATAAAAGGTTAAGATTTTATTTAAAGAATTCTTAAGGTTACTCTCTTTAAAGTAGGATTTCTTAAAATATTATAGATAGTTTCTTAAAGGTTAAGGGTAACTTATAAAAAAGGGACGTTTATCTTTCTAGGTTTAAAAAGACCTTAAAGAGGGGAATATAAAACGGAAACCTTATTCCGTTAGTAATCTTAAGTACTAAAAGTACTAATATTTAGTAAAGTAAATACCGCTAGATATAAAGGAGTAATTAGTAAAGTAAATACTGCTAGTTATAAGTTATAACTATTAAAGTAAATACCGGTAGTTATAAAGAGAGACGATATAGCTTAATAGTTAAAGACGGCTAATATTAGCTATAAGCAGTATAGTTTAAATATGCCTATATTCGGCTTAAGCTAGCTTCGGCTAGTAAAGGGATTAGTATTAAATAGATTAACTAATACTTTCTATAATCGACCGATACTTTATATAAAGCTAAGGTAAGAGGCCTCCTTTTAAAAGAGGATAGAATCTTATAATAGGTTTTAAGATAAGTATATCTAGTCTTATAAGCTAGTCGTAAGTAATAAAGCGTATATTACTTATAACTAGTAATAGAGATAGCGTAAGCTATTTTTATTAGCTTAAAAAGTAGTTTAGTAACCTTATAAGTTATACGAGGTATAAGTTATAAATTAATATATTAAAGCATATAAAAGCATATAAAAGCATATAAAAGGAAAACTTTATAGTAGCCTTAGAAAAGTATAAAAAGAAGTCTTTCCTCCTTTTTCCCTTAACTTCTTTCCTTTCTTTCTTTCTTTTTCTTTAGCTAGTTTTAATTTAAAAAATCCGTATAATAAGATACCCTTACTTTATTCGGTTTAGTAATTAGCACTAAGTCTTTTTCTTACTTTCCGGCTAGTTAATTTAAATTAAACAAATTACGCCTTACTACTTAGTATATAGGAAATACTAAGGGTTCTATAATAAAGGAGTTCCTTATAGCTTAAAAAGGGTAGCTAAGTAGCTATAACTTATAAGTAGATAAAAAAGCGGTCTTCTTATAAAAGATCGTAAAAGCCTTAAAAAAGTATAAAAGGAGTTAGCTACTAAAGTAATTTTAATAAAAGTATAACGCGCGGCCTTTATAACTTAATATAAAACTTTTTAATTAAAAGAATAAAGCAGTTAAACCTAAGTATAAGACTAAAAAGCTACTATAAGTTATAAAAAACTATAACTTATTACGCTTAAGGTAATTAGTTATTTTAATAATAATATACCGCTATTTACTTTAAGTAATAAGGCCTTTTTAGCCTTATAGTATACTTATTTAAATTCTCTCCGTCGCCCGCCCTCTTCTTTTTCTTTATAACTATATTTTCTTTTACTACTAGCTATAGCCCGCTACACTTTGCTTACTTTTATATATATAACCTTTTTTACTTTAAGCTTATAATCCTTATACTCCCGTTTTAAGTCCTTTTATCGTTTAACGTCTTTTATAGCTAAGACTAGCTATTCCGTAACTACTTTTTAAGCCCGCTTTTTTATAAGCCCTTACGCCTTTAATATAAAGGATATAAGCAGGCGCTTAAGCTTTATAAAAATAAGGTAGCTATCCTTTATAGCCTTAAGTCCCTTAGCAAAAGTTAAAACCTTTAAGTTTAAGCTTTTATATAAAGTTATACCGCTTTTTATAACCGCGCTTAAGCTAATAAATTCGACTTAAATTATAGTACTATAAAGGACGGCCTATACTACCCTCTTTAAATACTTAACTTAAACGACTTACCTCTTAGCTTTATACTATAATATAGTTTAAATAGCTCGTTTTATAGTAACTTAGCTATACCTCCCGCTTAGCTTTTACTATTTAAAAGCCCTTACTACCTATATATTTTTAAGGTATAGCTAGAAACATTTAATAGCGGAATAACTAGCTAATACTTAACCCCTTTAAGTTAGCTAACCTCGCTATAGTCTTAAGATTTATAATAGCTACTATAGCTAGCGGAAACCCGCTTTAACTAAACGATTAAAATAATATCCGCGCTATCCTTAATTATATATTTAAGGCCTAGCTTAACTAGTTTATAGCTAGGTTTATAGCGGCGTCTTAAGCTATTATAGCTAAAACCTTATCTCGCTTTATATACAGTCTAGCCCGCGCTATAAAATCCCCCTCTTAGCTTATAGCCGCTATAAGCTTTAAAGACCTATTTAGTCCCGCTTAATAAACGTTTTTTTTACTTACTACTATACTTCGCCCGGCTATATAAAAGCATATTAGCGCCTTATTATAGTTTATCCGGCGTCCTTCTTTAACTAAAAAAGATAGCGATAACTAGCCTTATAATATATTCCGCCGCTTAATCTTATAAAAGCCGCTCGTAGTAACTAATATCATCCTTAATAAGCCTAGCTTTATAAGCCTATACTTTAGTAATAAGATTATTATAATCGAAAGTTTCCGCTTAGCTATAAACTATGCTAAGTTTTACTTATAGGCCCGCAAAGGGTTTAAACGCGACTTAACTTTAACTAAAGCAATAAAATTCCTAGGCTTTAATATCTACCTTATTAGCCGTACTAACTATATACTTTATATTCTCGCCTTTAAGGCCCCCTTTATAAAGAGGTTCTTTAAGCCTATTAAGCACGTTTAGAACCTTAAGAGTAAGGAGTTAAGCACTAAGGCTATTAAGGACCTTATTACCCGCTTTTAAGCGGGAATATAAATATTTAATAACTTAGTATTAACTATACTTATTAATATTAGTAAGACGGCCTACTTTTACCTTAATACTTTCTTAATAGCTAAACGCGCGTTAGTTAGCGGTAAGGCGTAGGTAGTAACGCCGTATAAAAAAGATAATAAGTTAAAAAGCCTAGTAATAAAAAGTAAAGGATAACTATAATAGCGGTAATAAGTAAAATATAATATCTCGCTTATAAGCGGCCTATAGAGCTAGGAGGTAATTTAGGAAATTTAGCGGAGGATTAAAACATAGTATAAAGAGTAAGTAAGATAATAATATAAGATAAGGCTTAAATAAAGCTAGTCTTTTATAACGTATCTTATTAAGGAATTTAAATATCCTCCGGCGTAAAGACTCCTTACTACTTAATAAGTGCTTAAATGTACGCTTTAAAGGAGAGTTAAAAAACTTTACTATACGTTTTAGCTAAACGCGCTAATCGCCTTTATAAAGATTAAGGCGCACGACTAAATAAGAAGTAAGGTTTTATAATAAAAGCCGCTTATTAACTATCTTAAGCTACCTAGCTATTATTAGCTAGATAGGCCGAAAAAAGGATTAAAAGAATAAGGATAGCGCACTATTAATATAGTATAAAAAACGCTACTATAAAGCTATTACTTAGCGCCTCTTTTACTTTATTTTTACTTTAAACTAATAAGGATATTACCTTTTCTTTTTTACTTAAAGGAGTTATTATAAAATCTAAACGGCTATACTTAGACTCCTTACTTTACTCTTAAAAAGCCTTATAAAACCCCGTAATAAAAACGCTTAAAGCACGTACTATAAAAGCTTACTTAAGGAGATATTATAAATATTACCGGTCGGACCCCGCTAAGGTTTTTAAGATATAACTATAAAGGCTTAAGAGCTTACTTTACTATAGTTTACGATATTTTTAACTATAAAAGATACTATAAAAACTACTAAGCGGATTCCGCTAATATCTTTAAAGAATATTTAAGGATTTCCGCTAAATATCTAAACTATAGTTTAACCCGTTTTTAACTTTAAAAGCACCTTAAAAAATATAGGATAAACTTTACCGCGATTTTTAAAGGATATTTAAGGATATTTAAAGGATTTCCTTAATTATAGTTTATAGTGTTTTTAACTAAGCTTATATTTAGTTTATTAAGTAATTTTTTAAGGATATTTATAGTTTATTTACATACTAATAATAGATAGAAGGATAGTATAGTTAAAAATCCTTAAAATTGGCTTTAAAAACGAAGTATAAAGTAGCTAGCTATACTTTAAAAAATAGATAAGCTTTTTACTATTTCGAAACTCTTATATATGTTTATATATAGTAATTAATTCGTAATACTAGCCTAACTAGTAGTAATTAGTTTATAGTACTAGCCTTAACTAGCGGTAATTAGTTTATAGTACTAGCTTTAACTAATAGTAATTAGTCCGCGCCTTATCCCCTTATCTTTATGCTAAAAAGCATAGTAGCTAGTATTAAAGCTCTTTACCTTAAAGGGCATAGCTTAAGTAAATAATAAGCTAAACCTTAGTTTAAGCTAGTAGCGTCTTTTTATATTATTTTATGCCTTTTTTTAAGTAAAAAGCTATAGCCGCTACTTTAAATTCTTAAGATATATCGATTTAGATAAATAGTTATTAAGCGGAGTTAAAGTAATAAATTATTTAAGGCTTAGTAAGTTTTTTAATTAGATTTATAAAAGCCTTTTCTTTTTCTAAAGTAAGCTAAAAAGCAGCTTTTGCGGTATATTACGCCTATCCTTTACCCCTTAAAGGGACTCCTTCTTCTTATCTTATTTAAAGTAGCTTTACTTTTCGTTTTTATAAGATATTAACTTCCTTAGCAAAATATAAGACTATATAGCGTAGTTACTTTATAAGGCCGATTTATTTCTTAAGCTATTAAAGGTTTTTTAAGAACGTAATATCTTTTAAGGCTTATACGCGTTTATTTATATTTATTACGTTAATAGCGTTTATTTTAAATTTAAAGAGCTATTTAAATAAGTATACTAAGAAGGACTTTAGTTTAGATAAGGTAATATTATAGTTATAAAAATCGCGGAATATAGCCTTAAGGTATTAAAGGTCTTCTTTAGCTATATTAAAGTAAATAATAATATCGTTAATATAAGCCGCCGCGTATTCTTAGTATTTATAAAGGACGTTATCGATAAACTTTTAAACGTATATTAAGGAGTTCTTAAAGCTTATAAGTATTATTAATAATCTTTTCAGCCCGCGATAGCGTATAACTATAAACCTTTCTTAGTAGTCTTAGTAAACTAAGAACTATTAAAAAAACGATTATACGTTTACTATATTAATAAACTTCTTTCTTTAAAGGCATTTAATTATATCGCTTTAAAGGGGTATTAAGTAAGCATTTAAGGTAGTAATAGCGTTAATCCCTTATAAGTCTATAACTACTTATTATTTTTCTTTTCTATTTATTATTTTCTATACTATAAATACTAGCGCTATAAATAAAGTTAGCTTATAAACTTATTTTAATCGGCCTTACTTAGTTAGCTAGCTAATTATTATATTTACTACTTTTTTATTCTTATCGCTTAATAAGTATAATCTTAATATAACTTATTAGTATTGCTATCCTTTTACTAAAAGAATATGTATATATTTAAATTCGTTTATATATATTACCCCTTTATCCCTTTAAAAACGGGGAAACGATTAAAGGATATTTTAAACTTTTAATATATATTTTAAGTCCTTAGCATAAATCCGGACGCCCTTATTAGTAGTAAGTTTAAGTAAGTCTTTAGTTTAGCTAATTCTAAGCTTATAGTTTACTATAAGAATTTTTTATAGGAAGTTCTTAGTAAGGTCTATTTTATCCGGATTTCTTATAAGAACTTCCGCTAAAGGAGTAATAGCGTTAACCTTTTTATATAGCCGGAACTGCTTATTAAAGTCTATAATTATCCTTACTTTTTAACTTTTATAAAGTACTAATAGTTCCTTAAAATAGTTTATCGCTATAAAGCTTTTATAATCTTATATTATTGTTTAAGTAAGCTTAAGGTTATTAAGGAAAAATATTATATTATGCCTTAATAGTAGCGCCCGGACTTATATAAGTAAGGCATAGCTAAAACTAGCTAGAATTATTATAAAGACTAAGGAAATTACCTATCTATATATTACTAGTTTTAGCTAAACTATCTAAGCTTTAGCTTAAATCTTTCTATAGGCCTTAATCTATAAAACTAATATAAAGTTAATAAAGTCTTTTTAATAAGGAACTAGAAAATTTTAGCTAAGTAATATATTAGCTACTAAGCGTCTTACTATTTAAGCGCCGATCCTTACCTTTATAACTATAAGGCTACTATTTAGCTTTCTTAGTATATACGCGGTTAATTTTACTTATTTAATAGTAGCTATCCTTCTTACTCCTTAAATAAGAATTTATTAAAAGAAGTTTATAGTTATATTTTAAAAAGTCTTTATAAAGTTAGCTTAAATAAGGCTTTAGTTTACCTTAATATCTATATAGGCTTTAATGCTAATCCTAAGCCTTTTTTTTTTAATAAATTAGTAAGTATATATAAGTAAATCGTAATAGCTTATAAAGGCTTAATAGCTAGATATTAAAAAAAGCCTGAACTATTTAAACGCTTTATAGGTTTTAAATAACTACTTATTATACTAAGCTGCGTTTTTATATAATAACGTCTTAGCTAAGGTTAAGGGGGTATTTATCTTTAATATATCGGTAAAGCTTATTCTTTTAAGGGAATACTTTACTATAAAATCTATATACTTTATCTACCTCCTAAACTAAGTTTATTATAATATAAATTATAGTTTCCTTTAAGCTTTCGTTAATATTTAACTAAGCTCCTTTTATATTATACTTTTTATTCTTTAAATAATCGTTAATCTTTACTATAGTTCTTTCCTTAATTATAAAGTATACTTACTTTAGCTTTAGCATTAGTAAGTATATAGTCTTAAAGGTTCCTTTTTTCTTAAGCTAAAAGACCTTAGCTTATATTCTTAGCTATTTAGACGGGTTTCTCTTTTAACTTAGCGAGCGCTATAAGGCCTATAGAATATCTGCTTTTATAAAGCAGTTTAAGAATATAACCCGCGGCCTTAATAAGCCCTTACTAAATACCTAAGGCGTTTTAAACTATCCTTTAAGTACGTATAAAGTATAGCTAGTTAGCCCTTACTTTTTTATAGGTTAAACCTATTTCTTTTACGCTAATAAGTGCTTTTAAGATCCTTAAGTATATTTAACTTATAGCTAAGGAAGAATTCCCTTATATTTATTAATTTATTTATTATTATCCTTATTTCTTACTAAACGTTATAAGCATTCTTATAAATAGATATTTAGCCTTTAGTAGATTATTTTAGTTAAATAGTTTAGCTAATAAAGCGCGGCCTTAGCTTTATATTATAAGCGTAATATTTAAGACTTAAAGTCGGACTTTATTATTATATTTTCGATAGTAAAGTGCTATTTATTAAGTGCTTATATCGCTTTATTTAAGCGGATATTAAACCGTTTTTATAAAGCGGAGATTTATTAGCTTAGTTTAATACTAAGCTTACTAAGTTCTTCTTATTATAGTTTTAAGAGGTCTTTAAAATACTATTCCGCTATACTTTTTTAAAGAAAAGAGGGTAATTAAATAGCTAATTTATTTATATAGGCCTTACTTTTATTAGTATTTTAGCGGATAAAGTTAATAAAACGGTCTATTCTTTAAAACATATTAGCTTTATTATCTTCTTAAACTTTATTAAAGGATACTTTTAAAGGTTTTAAAAAGTTAAATCTCCTTATATTCTTAGCCTATAGTTAAATTTTTTTTAAGCTTAGTAAGCGTATTTTCTTTTTTTAATACTTAAAGGAGACTTAGAAATTATTTAGTTAATATAACTACTATTTTTATTAAAGGGCTTAAAGCTATACTTAATTTTAGTATCTACGCGCTAAGTATAGATAAGTTTAGCTTATTAAAGGTATTACTTACTATATCCTTATTGCTTATTATTAAGGTCTTAGTCTTAATACTTTTACTAAGCGCTTAACCTTTTATCTTATATATATCTTAAAATCCGGTATACCGCGGGGCCCTTAGTATAAAAGGCTCGTAATTATTAATTAAGAGTCCCGAAAATGCTTTAGTTAGCGCGGCTATAATAAATAAAGCTAAATAGTAATACTAAACTAAGAAACTACTAAGTATCCTTTAAAGCGGAATTTTAGTTAAGGCCTTTAAACTAAACTTTGTTAGTAATATATAGTAAAAATATCCGCTAAGCTTATCGTCTTAAAAAAAGGAACTTTATTATAAGCTTAATTTAAAGGGTATTTAATAAGCGGAAAGCCGGATAGTTTTAAAGTTAGCTTATCCTTACTTTTTTTATTTAAAGGATTTTTAATTTATTTAAGTAATACTAAATTTAGTTTACTTAGTTATATAGGTTTTATCGTTTTATAGTCTATCTTTTATTAGTATTTTAAAACCGGATTACCTCTTAAAAGGCAGTAGTCTTAGCTTAGCTAAGCGGGACCTATTTTATATCCTATTAAGCTTTATAAGCTATTATAGTATAGTACCTTAAAAAAGAGTAAAGGAGATTATTAAACTAATATACTTAATAAGCCGCGGCCTCTTCCGCTTTTATAGCTTACTTGTTTTAAAGTTTTATTATAAGTATATTAAGAAAAAGGTACTTATTATTAAGGTTAGACTTAAAAGCTAATAAAAGCTTCTTATTAAAGAAAATATCGTTTAGTATTTAACTTCTTATAAAATAAGTACTTAATTATGTAATATAATCGCTCTTAGCTTAGCGGATATTTAAGGGATTTTTATTTAAATAAGTAGGAATTACTACTATTTACTATACTTTATAGTATAAAAATAAAAGGATAAGGCGTAGACTAATTACTACTAATTAAAGCCGGTACTATAAACTAATTACTACCGGTTAAGCTAGTATAATAAACTAACTATTATATATAAACGTATAAGAGGGTTTACAAATAGTAAAAAGCTTATCTTTTTTTTAAAGTATAGCTAGCTACTTTTTACTTAGTTTTTTAAGCTACTTTTAAGCATCTTAAACTATACTATTCTTTTCTTTACTATTAATATATAAATAAACTATTAATATCCTTTTAAAATCACTTAATAAACTAAGTATAAGCTTAATTAAAAATACTATAAACTATAGTTAAGGAAATCCTTTAAATATCCTTAAATAATTTTTAAAAATCGCGATAAAGTCTATTTTATATCTTTTAAGGTGCTTTTATAGTTAAAATCAGGTTAAACTATAGTTAAGATATCCTACGGAAATCCTTAAATATCCCTTAAAGATATTAGCAGAATCCGTTAAATAGTTTTTACGGTGTCTTTTATAGTTAAAAATATTATAAACTATAGTCGGATAAGCTCTTAAGCCTTTATAGTTATATCTTAAAATCCTTAGCGGGGTCCGATTAAGAATATCCGTTATATCTCCTTAAGTAAGCCTTTATAGTACGTGCTTTAAGCGTTTTTATTATATGGTTTTATAAGGCTCCTTAAAAGTAAGGTAAGGAGCTTAAGCATAGGTGTTTAGATTCCGTAATATTATTTATACTTACTAGTTTATAGAAAAGTAAGGCTTAAGATATATATTAAAGCTTATATTAATATTAAAGTAAACTAAAACCTTATTTAAGCTAGTTTAGTAAAAACCTTTTAAGATATAACTATAAACTCCTCTTAATAAATTCTTATTTAATTCTTATTTAAGGATTAAGAAAAACGGCTGATATTAAATAAGTAGAATTTACTAGATATATATTAAGAATGCTAAATAGTAGTTTTATAGTTATAAAAGTAAGGATTAGCGCTTAAATAGTAAAAGGCTTAGCAGCTAATATATTACTAAGATAATTCTTTTAGTTTTTTATAAAAGAACTTTATAAACTTTATATTAGTTTTATTAATTAGGGCTTATAAAAGAATTAAAGCCGAAGTTAAGATAGTTTAGCTAAGATTAGTAATATATAGATATATAATTTACTTAACTACTATAATAATTTTAGCTAGTTTTAGCTACGCCTTACTTATATAGGTCTAGGTATTACTATTAAAGCAAGATATAATATTTTTCTTTAACGACTTTAAGCTTACCTAGATAATAATATAAGATTATAAGAGCTTTATAGCAATAGACTATATTAAGAAATTATAAATATTCCGTTAAAGCTAAAAAGTAAGAATAATTATAAACCTTAATAAGTAGTTTTAGCTATATTAAGAGGTCGATATTATTATTTCTTTAGCGGAAGTCTTTATAGAAAACCCGGCTAAAATAAACCCCTTTTAAAGACTTCTTATAAAAGGATCTTATAATAAACTATAAGCTTAAAATCGGCTAAACTAATAACTTACTTAAACTTCTTACTAATAAAAGCGTTTAGATTTATGCTAAAAACTTAAAATACGTATTGAAAGTTTAAAATATCTTTTTATTATTTCCCCGCTATTAAAAAAATAAAGAAGTAGTATATATAAATAAGTCTTAATATATATATATTTCCTTAATAAAAGGATAGCAGTACTAACAAGTCGTATTAAAATTAAATCTATTAAGCAATAAAGATAAGAAAATAGTAAATATAATGTTTAATTAGCTAACTAAGTAAGGATAATTAAAGCGGGTTTATAAGCTAACGTTATTACTACGGAGAAACAGTGCGACAATACCGCACTGCTAAAAGGTCTCGCCCCGGCCTTAGTTAGGGGTCAGGACGCTAATTATCGTCTATATACTTACATCTTACATACCGACATAAGAGTAGCCGGAACGCTTACATCTTACGTTCCGTAATAGTTATTTATATCGCTAGTATTTAAAGTATAAAAGATAGTAAACGGAAAGGAAAAGAAATAAGAAATTATAGATTTATAAAGAATTAATACTATTATTAATTTAAACGCTTACTTAATACCGCTTTAAAGCAATATAATTAAACGCTTTTAAGGAAAAAAGTTTATTAATATAGTAAATATATAGTCGTTTTTTATTAGTTCTTAATCTATTAAGACTACTAAAAAAGGTTTATAGTTATAAGCTATTATAAGCTAAAAAGATCGCTTATAATACTTATAGGCTTTAAGAACTTATAAGTATATATCTAAAGATTAATTAATAAAGTTTTTTATATATACTAAGAATATATAGCGGCCTATATTAATAATATTATTATTAACTTAAATATAGTTAATAAATACCTTTAATATTTAAAAGTAGTATTTTATGCTTTTTATAACTATAATATCACTTAATCTAAATTAAAGTCCTTTTTAAAATACTTATTAATATAACTCTTAAGATTTAAAGTAAATGCTATTAGCTTAATAAATATAAACGAACGCGTATAAACCTAAAAGAATATCGCGTTTTTAAAAAATCTTTAATAGCTTAAGAAATAAATCGGCCTAACTAAGTAGCTACGCTATATAGTTTTATATTTTACTAAAGAATTTAATATCTTATAAAGATAAAAAATAAAGTTATTTTAAATAAAATAAAAAGAAAGAGTCCCTTTAAAAAGTAAAGAATAAGTATAATATACTACGAAAGTCGCTTTTTAACTTATGTTTAAAAAAGAAAAAGCCTTTACGAATTTAACTAAAAACTTACTAAGCCTTAAACGATTTACTACTTTAACCCCGCGTCCTAACTATTTATTTAAATCGATACGTCTTAAGAATATAAAGTAATAACTATAGCTTTTTACTTAAAAGAAAGTATAAAATAAGATAAAAGACTTTATTAGCACGGACTAAGGTCTAGCTTATTATTTACTTAAGCCGCGCCCTTTAAGGTAAAGAACCTTAATATTAAATTATAAAGCTTAAAGTAGCTAGTTTAATATAAGCGGTTTATAAGCTACGTATTATAGTACTATCTAGAGGAATATTATAAGTAGTTGTTTTTATTAACTATATAAGCACTTATAAGATCGTATATAAAAAGTTCTTATTTTTTATTAATATAAAATCTAATAATAAGCTAGTCCTTGCTTTTTAATACTTAAGCTAATTCCCGCTTAAGGTATATTATATTTTAAGCGTTAAAAACATCGTGCTAAACACTTTTTTATATTTACCGCACTAAGATAATAAGCTAGTATCTTAAAACTAAAAAGGGAAATTAAAACGTATTTAAGAAAACAAAACGATAAATAGTATATCTTTTTATGCAAAAGTATTAATTAAATTATTAATCTGCTAAAATATATTTAACGGATATATAAAGAATATATAGTAAGTAAAGATTATTACGTAGCTTAGCGATAAAAATAGTATCTTTAAACTCTTATTCTTTTAGTTAGAAGGGCTACTCTACTTTATAAAAAATAATAAACGCTAAAGACTATATATCCTTAGGACTTATACTAAGGAAATCGTTAAAAACGCTTAAACTAAATATTCTTATACTAGCCGCACCTATATAAAATAAGATCTATTTAAAAGGTTCTTAAATTTATAGCTTAGTAAATACGTAAACGAAGTTATAAATAGCTATAATACTTACTATTATTATTAAACTAATTAAAGTAAAACGTTTAAGCAGCTTATCTTAATTTTAAGCCTACTAGGTTTATATTATATAATAGTAAGAAACGTTATTACTAAGCTCTTTATAGTTTAAGCTAAATAATCTTTATAAAAATATTCTATAAGAAACTTCTTTAATACTTTATTAACTATAATTAATAAGTTTTTAAAGACACATCTCCTTATTTTAAGTAATAACTAGTTTATAATAGAAAACTAAGTATAAGCATTATATATTAAGCTACTTTATATTAATTAAAAGATTTTAAAGGGGATAATTTTTAACTAAAACATAAAGTTTATTTTAGCGTTTTAGCAAACTTTATATTAAGCTTTTAAATTAAAGCTTTTTATATTTACCGCTTAGTACCTTTAAAGTAACGGCTTATTAAAAAGGCGAAATTAAACTATAAAATTATGCTATAATCTTTTATAGCTAATTTCTTAAACTTATACTAAACTAATATACTAATCGCTTGTTAATTTAGCTTTAATAATTCCTTTTCCTTTATAATTTATTATTAAAAGCTAGTATATACTTAGTTAAGTAGTATATAGCTAAATTTATATTTATTTTAGCTAATAAAAAAAGGAGGAAAACTTTATTTAAGCTATATAGCTTTTTACTTATAAAAGTTACTTAAGTAGCCCGTACTTAAGTTAAGTTTAAGCTAAACTTAAGCTAAGTTTAAGTAAAGTTATATAAACCTTCGGCTATATATCGGCCTAACTTTAAGGCATTTATTATAATATAACTATATCTCTTACTATAGCATAACTTATAATACTACCCCCTTTTTAAGATATTATTTACTTAAGTATATAATATCGCCGCCCCGCTTTTTATTCCGCGCTTAATATTAATTAGTATAGTTACTTTTATCGTACTTATAATTATATATTAATATATCTCCTTAAATAACCTTATACTATAATATTAAAAGCGTTATATACTTACTTACTTATACCGCTATATCGCTATTTATAATATTAAGGCGGCGTAATATGCCCCCTTTATTTACTACTTTTATTAATACTTAAGGTATATTTTGCCTTCCCGCCGCCCTTTTTCCTTAAGGATAAATACCTTTCCTTTTTTTTTTTTTTTTCTATAATTATTAATCTTCTTATATATACACCCCTTCTTATAATAGTTTAACTACGCCGCGCTTTAATGTTTTTACTTTAGTCGCCCGCGCCTTATTTCTTATTAGCTTATAAGCGTCCTCTTATACTATACTTCTTAGTACGCTTAGCGATTAAACGCTGCCGCCTTTATATTAATCTTTACGCTTATTATTATTGCTTTATAAGTAGAGCGTAATATATAGTACTACTATATAGCGCCCTTTTTACTTAATATATATTAAACGTATAGCGTCTCTTAATATAGATACTTAGTATAAGGCTTATTAAAATTAAACCTTGCTTTAAGCTTATAACTAATATACTTTCCTTAGTAAATTCAGTTTTCCTATATATAAGCTAACTAGTTTTATTATAATATACTTTTAGTATAGCTAGTTAAGCTTTTAATAAGGCCTATTTATAGTATACTTTTTTATATTTAACTATACTTTATTACGTACTTAAAGTCTTTTTACTAGTACGCGTAACTAGTTTGCTATCTCTTTTTATCTTACTTATAACGCGGCGATAGCCGTTTAAAAGAAGTTAGCAACCTTTTTTATTTTTTAAGTAAGGTCTTATACGCTTTTTATATTTCGTATAAGCGGTCCCTTTTTTTATATAATTTAAATAAGCTTAATATCGTAATTATTTATTATAAAAAATAAGCTTATACTTATTATTAATACTACTTAGGTATTTAATACCGCTTAAGTATAAAGTAGCTATACTCTTTAATTGTTTTACTTATAGTAAATATATATATAGAGGTAAGCTTATACCTTTTAGTTTACGCGCTTTATCGCTTTATTAGTTTATAGGTAGTAAGCTAAGCTTAGTTTTCTTTAAACCTCGGTTTATTAATAAAATTCCCGCTAAAACTACCTAATTTAGTTTATTCCTTAGTTTAAAATAATAGACTTTAACATTTTATAAAAGCAGAAATAGGATTATAAAAACCTTATAACGTATACTACTACTCTTATTATTAGTATTACGTTTAGCGTTATTACTTTTATTAGTTTATTTATTATTACTTAAAGGGTTTTTAAGCCCTTTATTTTAGTTAAAGGTAACTTAATTATAAAGTTTATTATTAAGTATATAAACGGCTATATAAAGGGGCGGTAGTAGCTTAAAGAGCTTTTTTTAAAGTTACTTTTTAAATCTAGCTTTTACTTTATAGTTTATAGTTCGCGATAAGCTAGCGTACTATTAATAATTAGCTTAGCTAAAAGAACTTTTAAGCTAATATTATAAGTATCCCCTTACGCTTTAAGTATCCCGCCGCTATTAAGTTATATATTCGCTAAGCGATTAATATTTAAAGCTTATTTAGCTCCTTATCTTCCCCCTCCTTAAAGTATTAAGCCTTACTTAGCACTTATAAGCAGTCTTTAAAGCAAAAACGGCCCTTTATATTAATTATCTACTCTTTTACTTAAACGTTTAATTACTATTTTGGCATAAACGACTTATCGCTATCTTAAATAACTTAAAATACTGCTTAATACTCTTTATTTTTTAATAATATTACTATTTATCTTTTTTATATCTTTTACTTATTAAATACGCAGGCCGGCTATAACTATTCTTTAAGTGCTTCTTAGCCTTAGTTTAAGTTTAGTTTTAGCTAAACTCTACCCTTATTCGCCTTATCTTTAAGCTAATATATAAGGTCGCCCGCTTTACTTATATAAGCAATTAACTTTATATTCTCTTTTTTTACTAATATTATTATAACTATATACTTCTTTTCTACTAATTATCGCAGGAGATTTATATACTTACTGCTTAAAAGGACTTAATATCTTATTATTCGCGCGCTATTTAAGATTAATTTAACTATATATTTTATTTCCTTCTTATTAAATACGCCTACTAGCTTATTTTAGTTATAGCGCAATAATATATTAAGTATTACTATTAACCTCCTTTAGCGGTACTTTAGCATAAAGTTATATAAAGCAAGCTTAATTACTTACTTACTTTACTTTTTATTTAACTTTCTTTTTATTATAAAGTACTTTAAGTTCTTATAGTTTATTAGTATTATAAACGCTAATATATTATATAACTTAACTATTTTAAAGTCTAAATATCTTATAATTATTAGTACTCCTTATTATAGATTAAGTAGTTATACTTTACTATATTAAGCCGTTTTAAGAAAAAACCCGCTAAGTATTATATTTTATCCGACTTTACTTATATTAATATACCGCTTATTATATACCTTAAGTAGTTTGCTTTTAAGTATATCTTTCTCTTAAGGTTATATAACTATAGTACTTATACGTTATAAAACGCTTTTTAAATAAATTTTAACACGGCTTAGTATTTATTAGTTTATAAGAAGGTTATATTCTTTTTATGAAGACTATTTAAGTATTGCGAGGCCTTAGTATAAAGTAGGATAAAGGTATAGTAGTAATTCGTAAACTTAAAAAAGCTTTAAACGCTTTTTATGTTTTATAGTGCTTATTATATTTAGATAGCCTAAATCTACTTTAAGTCGTATTAAACCTTACCCTCGGCTTATATAATAAAGCCTAAGTACTTTACTTTTTTTATTATAAAGTTGTATTTTTATAGGTTAAATATAAGGCCCGCTTTTTATAGCTTTTTAAGCACCTTCGCTACTTTTTCCTAGTAATTATAAAACGACCTTAATAAGTAAATTAGCACGTTATTTCTATATGCTAAAATAAACTTATAAAGGTAGTCTTTTAATACTTCGTTAATATAGCGTTAAAAGGTAGCTAGTATCTTTTTAAAGCTAAATAAGTAAACTTACTACTTAAATAGGCTAAACCTCGTTTTAAAAACCGTTTTAAACTTATAGTCTTCCGCGATTTTAATCTTATAAAACGCTATAACAATATTAAGCTTTATAAACTAATATACATTTACTAATATCCTTAGCGTTTTTATAATTAATAGTAGTATATACTAGTCCCTCTTTATAATTATATTTAAAGCTTAGTAATTATAATAAAAGTCTAAACGGCTATTAGCCTTCTTTATAAATAGTACCGGCGCTATAGCTAATAAGCTACTTAAGCGGATAAAGTTTGCTTTTAGTAACTTATTTAAGGTTTTCCGGAGGATAAGTAGCTCTTTTTTTAATATATTATATAAAGGCCTTTATAGTAATAGTAGCTTTTTGCTATCCTTATTTAAAGTAAGGTAAATCTTATAGTTTATACTTAATTAAAATAAGAGCTACTTAAGCGCCTTCGCTAGTATAAAGAGGTTTAAGTAGGCTTATAGTGCTTAGGCCAGGATATAGTCTACTAAGTTAATAGGCGCCTTTAGCTAAAAGGCCCTTTTTATATCTTTTATTATAATTACTTTTATATTTAATACTTATCGCCGCTTTTAGCTGTTTTTTATACCTTTTCTTATTAATACTCTGCTGCGAAGATTAAGGCGCTTATTAACTTCGCCTCTTAAATATTTAGGATTTTTATAGCTTTCTTTAACCCTTAAAGGCCGATTTAAATCCCTACCTTCTTTTACTAGATCTGCTCCCCTTTAGTATTATAAACTAACTTATTCTTTTTTATTTATAGTCTCCTTAAGAATATGTTATAACTTAATTTTAGTACTATATAAGCAAACGTTTATTTTAAATAACTATTAATCTTTATCTTAAACGCTATAATTCCCTTTATTTTAAGTATTAGTATATTCTTTAAGAAAGGCTATAATAGCCTCCTTATTCTATCTATAAAAAGTATTTATAGCTTTATTACTACCCCTTTACTTACTATAGTATAGTAGTTATAGCCTATATCTATAAGTGCGTTAAGCTTTTTCTTCTTATTAATATTAACCTTAAGTAGTACTAAGTTTAGTATAAAGTGCTTTTTTATTAACTTTTAAGCTATTTACTATTTCTCTTTTTTCTTTAAAGCTTAACTTTACCTTAAGGGTTCTTTTTTCTTAAATTAAAATTTACTTTAGTTACTTTTTTAGCGGTAGCTATAACTACTTATAAGTTTCCTTTTTTCTTTTTCTTATAAAAGTAAGCGATATACTTTATTATCTTATAAGTATAGCACCTCTATATATTAAGTCGGCCTTATCCCCCTCTTAGCTAAGTTATAGCGTTAATTCTACTTATTAAGGTATTACCCTTTAAGTCCTTTTAATCTTAAGTTGCCTTACTTATTGCTTTTTTTAGCCTTAATATAGCTACTTAGTTTACTAAACTCTTTTTAACTTTACTACGATTTATACTACTTAATTAATATACGCTAAAAAGCTTAAAGTCGGAAGGTCGACTATTATAAGTGCCTCCTTAAGGTAAAAGCTTAAAGCGCCCTTTAAGAATACGATTTATATATCGTATAGCTATAATCCTACTTTTACTATAAAAAGCCCTTACTTAAACTTAAGGAGAAACGCTACGAATATTTAGTTCTCGCTTTATTTAATTATATAGATAGCTACTATAGCTTATAATTAAATATCTACGTTAAAGTAAATTAAGTTAAAGTACTTAAAGAACTTTTACTAATCGTAGCCCTTATTTATACTAATACTATAAAAAGTTATTATAGTTTATTATAGCTTAATATCTAAGTAGTTATAAATTAATTAAAAAACTTCTTTTAAGCTTAAAAAAAGTCTTAGTTAATCTCGTACTTTTTTTATATATATTATACTTAAGGTATAAAGTAGCGATACTAGCTATTAAACTTCCTTAGCTCTAAAAGCGGCTTCTACTAGTCTTTTTTCTTAATCGCTTTTTTTTTATTATAGGTATTATAGTCTTTACTATTATATTATAAGGTAGTATTAAGCCGCCGGTTAATAAGCCGGCCCCTTTTTATATATACGTTTTAACTATCTTTTTTAACTTTTATATTAAGGCCCCGAATTAACTTATTAGCTATTAAATCTACTGTTAGCTTACTTAAACTTAGTAGCTTATCTTAATAGCCCCCGCTTATAGTAAGAGGATCGCTTACTTAACTTTTATTTAAATATTAGCCTTTTTTAGCCCTCCCTTTTACCTCCTTTATATATAGCCCTTTTACGCTAAGGAGCTTTTTACTTACGCTATATTATTAGTAGTAGGTTTTTTCTTAAGTTATATAACCTTATTTAAAAAGAGCTTTAAATATATTAAAAGCCGGCGTATACTTAGTTTAATAGTACGTAGCTAAATAATTATATGTTTAAAGCTAAGGAAAAAAAGAGGAAAACTTTATTTAAGCTATATAGCTTCTTATTTTTAAGGGTCGCTAAAGTAGCTTATACTTAAGTTAAGTTTAAGCTAAACTTAAGCTAAGTTTAAGTAAAGTTATATATTACTTCAGCTATATATTAGCCCAACTTTAAGGTATTTACGATAGTATAACTATAGCTCTTATTATAGTATAGCTTATAATATTTATATAGCCTTAAGTAAGCTTATTATAAAAATAGAAATAGATAACAGGCTTTAGTTCCTTAGTAACTACTTATATTTATAAAACGAAAAGGTCTTATAAAAAGAAGTTAAGTTACCTATCGCTTATACCTAGGCCGTAATAAAAGATAAATATAATAAGAAACACCGCTTATTAAAATTTAAGCTTAGCGATTAAGTTTAGCTATAGCTTAATAAAGGTTATTATATCGCGGACAGTAAACCGGTAAAACTTAAAACAAACGCACTAAGCCGTTTAAATTTACTATTAAAGTAAGATAGCTTATAATACTAATTAAATATAAAGGGGTCTTTTAATATCTATTTAGTTGTTTTAATAATATAACTACGCTTAGTAAATAAGCTAGCTATGTGCTTAAAGCTATTTTAAGATAAAAGGATACTTTACTTTAACAAATAAAAAGTTAAATAAATCCTATAAAGTCGTATAATAAAAAGGAGCGGCGGAGAGCTATAAAAGGAGTTTTTTATAACATAAAAAAGCTAGTTAAGTAGCTATAACTTATAAGTAAATAAAAAAGCAGTTTTTTAACTAAAGATTATAAAACCCTTTAAAAAGGTATAAAAAAAGTTAGCTACTTAAGTAGTTTAGATAAAAGTATAATAAGCGGCCTTTATAACTTAATACGAAACTTTTTAGCTAAGAGAATTAAGCGGTTAAGCTTAAGTAGAAGACTTAAAAGCTACTATAAGTTATAAAAAACTATAACTTACTACGCTTAAGGTAATTAGTTATTTTAATAATAATATACCGCTATTTACTTTAAGTAATAAGGTTTTTTTAGCTTTATAATATACCTATTTAAATTCTCTTTACTGCTTAACCTTTTATTTTCTTTTTCTCCTTATATTATTATACTTTCTTTAACTACTAGCTTTAGCCCGCCGCACCTTACCTACTTTTATATATATAGCCTCTTTTACTCTAAGTTTATAATCTTTAGACTCTTATTTTAAGTCTTTTTATCGTTTAAAATCTTTTATAGCTAAGACTAGCTATTTTATAACGATTTTACTAGCCCGCTTTTATATAAGCCTTAATACCTTTAATATAAAAAATATAAGCAGGCGCTTAAGCTATATAGAAATAAGGTAGCTATACTTTATAGCCTTAAGTCCTTTAATAAAAGCTAAAACCTTTAAGTTTAAGCCTTTATATAAACCTACGCCGCGTTTTATAACCGCGCTTAAGCTAATAAGCTTAACTTAAATTATAGCACTATAAAGGATAGCTTATATTACCCTCTTAATGCGCTTAACTTTAACGACTTACCCCTTAGCTTTATATATTTATCTAGTTTAAATAGCCGCTTTTATAGTAACTTAGCTATACCTCCCGCTTAACTTTTATAATTTAAAAGCCCCCGCCGCTTATATATTTTTTAGGTATAGCCGGAAATCCTTATTAATAAAATAACTAGCTAATACTTATTGCCTTTTAGCTAGCTAACCCTATTATAGGTTAAAGATTTATAATAATTATTATAGTTAGTAAAAACCCGCTTTAACGAAATAACTAACACAATATCCGCGCTATCTTTAACTATATATTTAAGGCCTAGCGTAACTAATTTATAGCTAAGTTTATAATAACGTTTTAAGCTATTATAATAAAAACTTTATCTCGCTTTATTTCTAGTTAAGCCTGCGTAATAAAATCCTCTTTTTAGCTTATAACTACTATAAGCTTTAAAGACCTTTTTTATCCTGTCTAGTACATGCTTTTCCTCTTAGTCGCTATGCTTAGCCTAGCTATATAAAAGTATATAAGCGCCTTATTATAGTTTATTTACCGCTTTTTTTTAACTAAAAGAGATAGCAATAACTAGCCTTATAATATATTTTACCGCTTAATCTTATAAGAGCTATTAATAATAACTAACTTAATTCTTAATAAGCTTAGCTTTATAGGACTATATTTTAGCGATAAAATTATAATGATTAGGAGTTTCCGCTTAGCTATAAACTATGCTAAGTTCTACTTATAAGTCTATTAGAATTTTAAATATAACTTAACTTTATCTTAAGCAATAAAGCTCTTTAGTTTTAACCTTTACTTTATTAGCTATACTAACTATAAACTTTATATTCTTACTTTTAAAGCCCTTTTTATAATAAGGTTTTTCAAGACTATTTAATATATTTAAAACCTTTAAAGTTAGGAATTAAGCACTAAAGCTATTAAGAACTTTATTACCCGCTTTTAAGTAAATATATAAACGTTTAATATCTTAGTACTAACGATACTTATTATAATTAATAGAACGGCTTAGCTTTACTTAAATACCTTTTTAATAACTTAACGCGCGTTAATTTAACAGAAAGGTATAAGTAGTAATACCGCATAAAAAAGATAATAAGTTAAAAGGTTTAGCAATAAAAAGCAAGGGATAGCTATAATAATAGTAGTATATAAGATATAATATCTTACTTATAGGCGGCTTATAAAGCTAATAAGTATTATAACGAACTAAGTAAAAGATTAAAAATAGCGTAAAAAGTATATAAGATAATAATATAAAATAAGTCTTAAATAAATTAATCTCTTATAATATATCCCGCTATAAAAAACAAATATCCCTTAGTATTATAACTCTTTATAATTTAATAAGTGCTTAAACGTACGCTTAATAGAAAGTTAGAAACTTTATTACTAACTTTAGTTAAATATATTAATCGCCTTTATAAGATAATGATATATAACTAAATAGGTAGTAAAGACTTATATTAAGGCTATTTACTTACCTTTTTAAGCTACTTAACCGCTATTAGCTAAGTAAGCTAAAAGACTATTAAAAGAATAAGAATAGTTTATTATTAATATAGTATAAAGACGTTACTATAAAGCTATTACTTAGCGCTCTTTTTACTTTATTTTTATTTTAACTTAATAAGGACGTTAGCTTTTATTTTATTTAAGGAAGTTATTATAGAATTTAAGCGGCTATACTTAAACTTCTTACTTTATTTTTAAGGAGTCTTATAAAGCCTTATAGTAAGAACGCTTAAAGTATACGCTATAAAAGCTTACTTAAAAAAACGCGATACATATTATTTAATAGACCTTATTAAGGTTTTTAAAATATAACTAAAAATACTTTAAAGCTTATTTAACTATAGTTTATAATGTTTTTATCTATAAAAGACGCTATAAAAACTATTAAACGGATTTTGCCGGTATTTTTAAAGGATAATTAAAGGTTTCTATAGGATATGTAAATTATAGTTTCGCCCGTTTTTAATTAAAGAAATACCTTAAAAAATATAAGATAGACTTTGTTACAATTTTTAATAAATATCCAAGGATATTTAAAAGATTTCCTTAGTTATAGTTTATAGTATTTCTAATAAAGCTTATACTTAGTTTATTAAGTGATTTTATAAGGATATTTATAGTTTATCTACGTATTAACAATAAATAGCTATATAGTATAGTTAAAAGCTAATAAAATTAGCTTAAAAAACTAAGTATAAAGTAACTAAATATATTTTAAAGAAAGGATAAGCTTTTTACTATCTATAAACCTTTGTATACGTTTATATATAGTAATTAGTTTATTATACTAGCTTAACTAGCGGTAATTAGCGGTAATTAGTTTATAGTACCGGTCCCGACTAGCGGTAATTAGTCTGCGCCTTATCCCCTTATCTTTATACTAAAAAGCATAGTAAATAGCAACCCCTTTAATTATATTATACTAAGATAATGCGGTTTAATATTTAAACATTATAAAAAAAAATACTATAAGATAAGAAACAAAACTACTTTTTTAGCTTAACTTTCCTCTTATAATATATATAAACTTATAAGAAAGTATTAAAAATATATTAAAAGACTAGTTATTTTTTAATAAAAGTGCTTTTGCTTTTAATAAAAGTGCTTTTACTTTTAATAAAAGTGCTTTTACTTTTAATAAAAGTAATTTGTTTAATAAGTTCTTAGTATTAGTTTATATATATATACTTATAATATATACTAAGATAATATAGTTTAATATTTATACCTAAAAAGCGTTAGGAAATAAGAAACAAAACTACTTTTTAGCTTTACTTTTCTCTTATAATATATATAAGCTTATAAAAAAGTATTAAAATATATTAAAATACTAGTTACTTATAACAGGGGTGCTTTTACTTTTAGTAAAAGCAACTAGTTTAATAAATTATAAGCTTTAGTTTAAATATATATACTTATAATTATTATAAGCTATACTATAAAAAGAGCTATAGTTATATTATAGCGAATAACTTAAGGTCGGGCCGACGTATAGCTAAAGCTATATAGTATTTTACCTAAACTTAGCCTAACCTTAACCTAAACTCGACTTAAGTATAGGCTACTTAAGCGACTTTTATAAAGTAAAAAGCTATATAGCTTAAATAGAGATTTCCCCCTTTTCTTTTAAGCTTTAAATAAATTATTATTCGGCTATATACTACGAAACTAAGTATATATAGGCCCTTAATATATTTTAAGCTCCTTTTAAATAAGGTTATATAACTTAAAAAGAGACTTACTAACTATAATATAGCGCGAGTAAAAAGCCTACTTCGCATAAAGGAGCTATACTTAAAGAGGGTAAGAGGGAGGGCTTAGAGAGGCCGATATTTAAGCTAAGGTTAAATAAGAGATCTTCTTACTATAAGTAAGGGCTATTAAAATAAGCTACTAAGTTTAAGTAAGCTAGTAGTAAATTTAATAGCTAATAAGCTAGTTTAAGGCCTTAATATAAAGGCTAAAGGAGATAATAAGGACGTATATATAAGAAGGGGCTAGCTTATTAACTAGTAGCTAAATACTACTTTATAATATAATAGAGGGGGCCGTAACGCTTATAATAAAGAAAAAAGCGATAAAGAAAAAGAAATAGTAGAAGCTACTTTTAGCGCCGGGAAAGTTCGATAGCTAGTATTACTACTTTATACCTTAAGTATAATATATATAAAAAAAGTATAAGATCGATTTAGACTTCTTCCTAAGCTTAAAAGAGGTTTTTTACTTAATCTATAATTACTTAAATATAAAGCTATAATAAACTATAGCGACTTATTATAGTATTACTACGGATTAAGGTTACGATTAGTAAGAATTCCTTAAGTACCTTAATTTAATTTACTTTAATATCGATATTTAATTATAAGCGGCAGCGGCTATCCGTATAATAAAATAAGGAAAGAACTAAACGTTTACGGCGTTCTTTCTTAAGTTTAAATAAAGGCTTTTTAAAGCGGGAGAAAGGTTATAGCTATACGATATATAGATCGTATTTTTAAAAAGCGCCTTAAGCCTTCGCTTTAAAGAAGTACTTATAATAGTCGACTTTTTAACTTTAAGCTTTTTAGCGTATATTAATAAGGTAGCGTAGATTGCGGTAAAGCTAAAGAGGGTTTAGTAAACTAAGTAGCTATTTTAAGGCTAAAAAAAGCGATAAAGGGGGTAACTTAAGACTAAAAAAACTTAAAAAGCAATACTTTAATAAGTAAAATTAACGCTAAAACTTAGCTTAGAGGAGGATATAGCTAGTTTAATATATAGAAGTATTTCTCTTATAAATTAATAAGGTATATTGCTTATTCCTATAAAAAAAGAAGGAAGGAACCTTATAAGTAGCTATAGCTATAGCTAAGGAGGGAATTAAAGTAGATTCCGATTTAAGAAAAAAAGAACCTTAGCGCGAAGTTAAGCGCTAAAAGAGAAGGAGAAATAGTAAACGGCTTAAAGGTTAATAAAAAAGCACTTTATACTAAACTTAATATTACTTAAGGTTAGTATTAATAAGAAAAAAGGGCTTAATATACTTATAGATATAGGCTATAACTACTACGCTATAATAAGTAAAGGGGTAGCGATAAAGCTATAAATACTTTTTATAAATAAGATAAGGAGGCTATTATAGCTTTTCTTAAAGAACGTATTAACGCTTTAAATAAAGGGGATTATAGCGTTTAAGATAAAGATTAATAAGCACTTAAAATAGATATTTGCCTATATAGTACTAGAGCTAAGCTACGATATATTCTTAAGGAGACTATAGATAAAGAAGAATAAAGTAGTTTATAATACCGGGGGGGACCGGATTTAGTATAAAAAGGCGGGGATTTAAATCGGCCTTTAAAGGTTAAAGGAAGCTATAAAGATTGCGAATATCTAAAAAGCAAAGCTAATAAGCGCCTTTATCTTCGCGGCGGAGTGTTAATAAGAAAAGGCTTAAAGAGATAGCTAAAAGTAATAATAAGCGCTTAATATAAAGGTAGTTATAATAAAGGATATAAAGAAGGCCTTTTAGCTAAAAATACTTATTAACTTAGCGGACTATATCTTAGCTTAAGCACTATAAGCTTATTTAAACCTTTTTATACCTATAAAAGCGCTTAAGTAGCCCCTGTTTTAACTAAGCGTAGATTATAAGATTTACCTTACTTAAAATAAGGATAGTAAAGACCTGCTACTACTATAAAGGCCCTTTTATAATATATTAAAAGAAGAACTCCTTATTCTTTAAAAGACTTTAAATAAGCTACTAAAAGTAAACCTTATCCGCTTAAGTAGCTTATTAGCTATAGCGCTAGTATTATTTATAAAGAAGGCTAATAGCCGCTTATATATTTACTATAACTACTAAGCTTAAAATATAATTATAAAAAGGGATTAATATATACTACTATTAATAATAAAAACGCTAAGGATACTAATAAAAGCAGGTAAGTTTACGAAACTTAACGTTATTATAGCGTTTTATAAGATTAAAATTGCGGAGGGCTATAAGTTTAAAATAGCCTTTTAAATAAAGTTTAGACTATTTAAGTAATAAGTATGCTTATTTAGCTTTATAAGAACGCTAGCTACCTTTTAACGCTATATTAACTAAGTGCTAAAAGACTACTTTTATAAGTTCGTTATAGCGTATATAGATAATATTTTAATTTACTTATTAAGGTCGCTCCGTTATTATTAAGATAAGGTAGCGAAAGTGCTTAAAAAACTATAAAAAGTAGGCCTTATATTAAACCTATAAAAATACGACTTTATAATAAAAAAAGTAAAGTACTTAAGTTTTATTATATAAGTTAAAAGTAAGGTCTAATATAACTTAAAGAAGATTTAAGCTATTTAAATATAATAAGCGCTTAGGAATATAAAGGGCATTTAAAGCTTCTTTAAGTTCGCGAATTACTATTATACTTTTATCCCGCTTTATATTAAAGCCTTATAGTACTTAAATAGCCTTTATAAAAAAAACGCGGCCTTTTTATAAACTAATAAGCACTAAGCCGTGTTTAAATTTATTTAAGAGGTATTTTATTATATACTAATACTATAAGTATATAACCTTAAAAAAGAGATATACTTAAAAGCGGACTACTTTAAGTATATAATAAGCAATATACTAATATAAGTAAGACTAAATAAGATATAATACTTCGTAAGTTTCTTCTTAAAACGACTTAACATAGTAAAGTATAACTACTTAATCTATAATAAGAAGTTACTTATAATTATATAATACTTAGACTTTTAAAGGGTAAAGTTATATAATATATTAGCGTTTATAGTGCTAATATATTATAGGAATTTAAAGTACTTTATAATAAAAAGGAAGTTAAATAAAAAATAAAGTCAATAAGCAATAAAGCTCGCTTTATATAACTTTATATTAAAGTACCGCTTAAAGAAGTTAGCGGTAGTACTTAACGCTTTATCGCGTTATAATTAAGATAAGCTAAAAAAGGCATTAAACGAAAAGAAGATATAGTATATATTTTAAATAATCCTAAATAGCGCGTAATTAATAAGACGTTAAGTTCCCCTTAGCGGTAAGTATATTAACCTCCGATAATAATTAGTATAAAAAGAATATATTATCGTAATAATATAAGTAAAGAAGGAGAATATAGGGTTTATCGCTTAAATAAGTAAGGCGGATAACTTTATACTTTAAGATAAAGGCGGGGCGAAGAAAAGCAGAGTTCGGTTTAAACTTAACCTAAACTTAAGCTAAGATATACTTAAGAAATAAGCATAACTAGCTTATAGATTTAATACGTAAGAGATATAAAAGCAATAAATAGCGATATTACGAAAGGATAAGGAGTATTAAGTAATATTTTAAGTAATATAAAACGGTGATAAATTGCTAACTTTAAAATAATAATTAAAAGTTTAAGTAAGTAAGTATATAATTAATATAAAAGAGCGCCTTTACTTTAAGGACCGCTTTTAAGTATTAAGTAAGGCTTAATATATTAAGGAGGGAGAGGATAAAGAGCTAAATAAGCTTTAAGTATTAATTACTTAGCGAATATATTACTTAATAGTAGTAAGATACTTAAGGCGTAAGGGGACGCTTATAATACTAGCTTAAGAGCTTTTTTAGCTAGGCTAGTTATTAATAATATACTAGCTTATTACGAACTATAAGCTATATAGTAAAGGCTATATTTAAAGGTAACTCCGGAAACGGCTTTTTTAGCTATTACCGCCTTTTATATAGCTATTTATATACTTAATAATAGACTTTATAGTTAAACTACCTTTAATAAAGATTAAAGGCTTTAGGAACTTATAAATAATATTAGATAGGCTAATAAAGGCGATAATACTAAAGGCGATATTAATAATAAGAAAAGTAATATATACTATTAAGTTTTTATAATCATACTTTTGCTTTTACGGAATATTAAAGTTTATTATCTTAAATTAAGGTACGAACTAAATAATATAATTTTAGTAAGAGTTTTACCGCTAAACTAAGGTTTAAAGGAAACTAAGTTTAGCTTATTACTTATAGACTAATAAAGTAATAAAGCGCGTAAATTAAGAAGTATAGGCCTACCTTTATATATATATTTATAATAAGTAAGATAATTAAAAGGTATAGCTACCTTATGCTTAAGCAGTACTAAATAACTAAGTAGTCTTAACGATAAATATAAGCTCCTTTTCCGCTATATATACATATAATATTAAGCCGATTGAAATTATATAAAAAGAGAGACCGCTTATACTAAATATAAAAGGCGTATAGGACTTTATATAAAGGATAAAGGAGGTTGCTAACTTCCTTTAAATAGCGATCGCCGTATTATAAGTAAGATAAGAAAAGACAGCAAATTAGTTATATACGCTAGCGGAGAGACTTTAAGTAAGTAATAAGGTATAGTTAAATATAAGGAAGTATATTAAAGATAGGCCTTATTAAAATCTCGATTAGCTATACTAAAAGTATACTATAACAAAGGTAGTGAGCTTATATATAGAAAAACTTAATATATTATAAAGGGTATATAAAAGACTATATATAGAATTCCTTCGCTACGCGGTAAATAACCTCTTACTTAGCTAAGTAGTTAACGACTATTAGCTACCGCTAATAATTAAAGAAAATAATAAACTAAAGTACGTTATAAAAAAGATTTAATAAGCTTAATAAAGATAGATTAAAAGGGGGAGGTAATACTAAGTCTTTATAAAGTAGTATAAATACGCTAACTTAACTTAGTTATTAATTAATAACTTTTAAGATATAATCGCTTTAAAATAGTTTAAAGAATAGTATAATAATATAATAAAGAATAATAAAGGTAAAGTAAAGGAATAATAATAAGCTAAGCCGGAGAATAAAAGAAAGAATAAAGAAAAAAGCGGAGAAAAAAAAAGAGTTTTAAGCTATACTTAGTAGATATGAAAATAATTTTAAATAATAAGCATAACGAAGATATACTATAAATATATACTAAGTATAAATAATAATACGATAAAGGTAAGATATAATAAGATACGATAAGATATAAAGTAAATATAAATAAGATATATAAAGAACTACGACTTAATTTAAATAAACTACTTACTATAAGCTAATACTAATAAGTTAACCCTAAATATAAAGGTATATTTAAGCTTCGCGCGCTATAATAGTAGTATAAGCTAACTTTATATATTATAATAATTATTAGCGATATCCTTTTAGTTAGTATTTATAAAAGATTAAAGAACGTATATATAAGTTAAAACGATAGTCTTAAAATATATTTTAAGATATATAGTCTTAAAGCGCGTTTATAGTAGTAACTATATTATTAATATACTAATATTATATTTATATCGTATTATATATAGTTTAAGAATAAAAACGTATAAGTAAATAGCGTAAACTAATATAAGTATTAGTAAAATAATTATAAGCTTAAGGTAAGGCTTAATTTTAATAAGCTTTATACTAAGTATCCGTATTAAAAGACGCTATATATTTAATATATATAAAATAAAAGGGGCGCTATATAGTAGTGCTATATATTATACTTTACTTACTAAGCGACGATAGCAAGCGCGAAGATTAATACGAAGGCGGTAATATATAGTCGCCGGGCGTGCTAAAAGACGTAGTACGGGAAGACGCCTATAAGCCGGTAAGAGATAAGGCGCGGGGGACTATAGTAAATATATTAAGGCGCGGCGTAGCGGAACTATTATAAAAAAGAGTATATATATAAGAAGATTAATAATTAAAGAAAAAGAAAAGAGAAGAGGGAAAGAAGGAAAGAAAAAGGGTATTAATACTTAAAGACCGCGGGTAGCGGGAAGGCGGGACGTGCTTTAAGCACTAATAATAGCAATAAGCAAAGGGGGTATATTATACTACCTTAGCGCTATTTAAGATAATATAGCAGTATAAATAAGTAAGTAAATAACGTATTTCACGCTATAGCGCGATATTATTTAAAGAGATACGTTAATATATAATTATTAGTATAATAAAAATAACTATATTAATTAATATTAAGTATAGAGCTGTGGGTAAGGCGGTAATATTATATACCTTAGTGCGTAATAGCTTAAAAGGGGGATAGTATTATAAGCTATACTATAAAAAGAGCTATAGTTATATTATAGCGAATAACTTAAGGTTAAGCTAATATATAGTTAAAGCTATATAGCATTTTACTTAAACTTAGCTTAACTTTAACTTAAACTTAACTTAAGTATAGGCTACTTAAGCGACCTTTATAAAGTAAGAAGCTATATAGCTTAAATAAAGATTTCCCCCTTTTTTCCTTAGCTTTAAATAAATAATTATTTAGCTATATACTACTAAACTAAGTATATATAAGCCCTTAATATCTATAATAAGTCGGCCTTAATAAGGCTAAAGTAGTAGTTATATTACTATTTATATTATAAAGTAGCTATTTAATTAAACTACTAAAAGATAAATTAACTAAGCTACTAGCTAGTTAATTAACTACGCCTATTAAAGGTCGGTTATATAGGCGTAGCCCGGGCCTAATCCAAGGCCTAGCCCGTAACACTACCCCCTCTCTACCCCGCCTACCCTAAGGCGGGGCTGATAGGTCGTCTCCCCTAGCCGGCAGCTCGGTGGCTATAAGCCTAGGCCGTCCCTACTAGTGCGTCGGTAGGTCTCGAACCTAAGACCCTTTATTATAGCTTAGTTAACTATAATGGGTCGGCCCTAACGGGGCTAAAGCAGTGGTTATGCTACTATTCGTGCTGCGGGGCAGCCATTCAATTAAACCACTGCGTTAGACGGCGGCAGGGCAAAAGAAGACGAATTGACTAAGCTGCCAGCTAGTCAATTGACCACGCCTATCAAGGGTCGGTTGCACGGGCGCAGCCCGGGCCCAATCCAGGGCCCAGCACGTAACAATAATATACGCTAAAATAGCGCGGTTAAATATTTAAACCCTATAAAGCGCTAAAGGATAAGAAAATAGCTACTCTCTAGCTCTACCCTCCTCCTACGATACGCGTAGACCTACGGGGAGGTGTGGAAAATATACCAGAATACTAGTCATCTCCTAACGGAGGTGCCTCCACTTTTAGTAGGGGTGACTGGTTCCAACAATGGAATGCACACATTGATCCCATGACCAATGCTCAGGTCACCAGGTAAATGGCAGGATTACAAAGGTCCGATCTACCTCAATCTGCAATGTACCTGTCTACAGATACAGCCTCGGCTTTTTGTCAGTCAGGCTCGGGAAGCTCGTCGTCTGAGCCGCCAGTCGAAGACTGAGGTTCCAGAGTGCGCGAAGGTGTGGAAGTGGTTGACGATTTGTTTCCCTCTCCTGGCCCGGCGCCGTTACTGCTTGCAGTAATGTCTGGGCCGGGTGAGCAGAGCAACACAAAAAGCATGGCATGAAGCTTGGAGATATGGAGACGCATTGTGTGTATGAATACAAGGACCTGATCATCACATGGCTGGGTTGCGCCATTCCGTATCTTTCCGAGGAAACGTCGGTTACGGGCCTGGCCGCCTCACTGCCTATGTTTGCTCTCTTTTCCTACTGTACTGTCTCCTGATTCATGATAAATCTCCATTTCCCTCCCTCAAAAAGAGACCAACAACAGTCTTTGGGACTCTCCAGCTTCTCGACAACGTTGCGCATCCAACGGGTAAGTCTTGTTGAGACCCTTCGTTTAAGCCCCGTCCCCCCCCCCCCCCCTCCCTCGCCCGGCCCTGCCCCCCTCTACAAGCCCCGCCAGCCGCCATGGCAATTCGCAGATGGTGGGAAAGCAGAAAGGCGATTACATTCGTGCCGGATACACGAGCGCCCGGCCGGCCGGACAGGTCGAACGGGGACAGTGCTGTAGCATATGACCGATAAAAACGCCGATAGCCGTTGTCGACGAACGATGTCCTGTCGACCTCGTCCCAGAGACACCGTCATCGGGCCCGCATCCAATTGGAACAAGGGCAAGGGCTGAAACCCCTCAGCGTGCTGGGACATTGCCCGATAACGATAAGACAGCTGCCCCACGCCTTGCGCGCCTACCCCTCCCTCGTCCGCGTGCAATCATTTTCACTCCGACGGACCGACAACTCGGCCTCTCCGCAGACGTTTTTCCCCTCCGTGGTCAACCGCACCTCCCACTTCCATTCACCCCCAAGTCGAGGCTTACAAGAGACCAATTCCAGTCCAATACCGACCTACAAGTCAACCATTGGTATTCGCAATCATGGGCCTCACAGACGTTCTGAGCCGCAAGTCCGGCGTCATTGTCGGTGACGACGTGCTCCGGCTATTCGAGTACGCTCGCGAGAAGCAGTTTGCCGTCCCCGCCATCGTACGTGCACCCGACCCAAGACGTATAGTGTCAGACCACGACTCGATGTTAACGATTTCTCCAGAATGTCACCTCCTCATCCACCGTCGTTGCCTCTCTCGAGGCTGCACGCGATGCCAAGGCCCCCATCATCCTCCAAATGTCCCAGGGTGGCGCCGCCTACTTTGCCGGCAAGGTATGCACCTTCTCGTTTCCACGGCGTGTTTGCTCCGATGGCTGCTTACAGTCAACCCTGCAGGGCGTCAGCAACACCGATCAGTCCGCCTCCGTCGCCGGCGCCGTGGCTGGTGCCCACTACATCCGCTCCATCGCCCCTGCTTACGGTGTGCCCGTCATCCTCCACACGGACCACTGCGCCAAGAAACTTCTCCCCTGGCTCGACGGTATGCTCGATGCCGACGAGGCCTACTTCAAGGCCAAAGGCGAGCCCCTCTTCAGTTCCCACATGATTGACCTGTCCGAGGAGCCCGTCGACTGGAACATCCAGACCACCGCGAAGTACCTCAAGCGCGCCGCCCCCATGAAGCAGTGGCTCGAGATGGAGATAGGCATCACCGGTGGCGAGGAGGACGGTGTCAACAACGAGGATGTCGACAACAACTCCCTCTACACGCAGCCCGAGGACATCCTCAACATCTACAACACCCTGTCTCCCATCTCGCCCTACTTCTCCATTGCTGCCGGCTTCGGTAACGTCCATGGCGTCTACAAGCCCGGCAACGTCCGTCTCCACCCCGAGCTGCTTGGCAAGCACCAGGCCCATGTCAAGTCGGCCATTGGCGCCAAGAACGACAAGCCCGTCTTCTTCGTCTTTCACGGCGGCTCCGGCTCCTCCAAGCAGGAGTACCTCGACGCCATTGGTCATGGCGTGGTCAAGGTCAACATGGACACTGACATGCAGTTTGCCTACATGAGCGGCATCCGCGACTACGTGCTCAACAAGAAGGACTACCTTATGAAGTCTGTGGGCAGTCCCGATGGTGAAGACAAGCCGAACAAGAAGTTCTTCGACGTAAGTGGGCTGCAACGCCAGGCGCAAGTCTTAGGGAGTCTGGGGAAACGAGCAAGTGAGGCTGACTTTGATTCATAGCCACGTGTCTGGGTTCGCGAGGGTGAAAGGACGATGTCCACCCGTGTCACCGAGGCCCTCGAGGACTTCAAATGCTCTCGCCACGTTTAAATTGCAAATCGACCGGAACCAAGCGCCGCATGAACGTGGTAAACGGGAGAGGGGCTGAGCGATAGCGATTCCCACTCGTTGGCTTTCGTCGTGGCGCAAGACTGTTAGGGTGTTACCAATACGTACAATAGGTCAGTCAGTAGTGCGCTACCTCTCGCATGTTTAGGTAGCCCCGGGTGGAGAGGCACCGTGGTGGTATCAAAGGTGAACGAGCGGTGTGAGCCGAGAATGACAAAATTTATGGCCATTCTGCCTGCACGCAAAGCTCTCGCCGTCTGCAAGGACAATGGTTGCCATGTCAAAGACTCTTTCGTCTCAACTTGATCCCGCAGCCTTCGCCGCATCCAGTTTATTCTACAGAAATGGCGTTGTTTATCCCAATTCAAACGCAAGGGTGTGAACAGCGGTGCTATCGTAGTGTATCAAAATTAACCATGGCCCCACGGCTTCTTCGTCTTGCTTGCCCCGCAACGTCTGTCGCCGCTGGGGCTACAGTACATTACATCTCTCCATGGCGACAGTGCTGCGAAGCTGAATCCTCAGTCTGCCTATCCGAAGCCAGTTCTGTGGGCCGAGTCTCCCAATTCCCTACCGGCTGCTTTGGCAACTTGAAATCGTGGAACCCTATCGGCCCAAAACCTCCTCCTCAATGTTCTTGACGTCCGCGTAGCTCAGCTGCTCGGTCGAGGCTTTGGACGCCTTGTCTGAGTCGAACCTCCACAGGCCGCCCGTCTTGTCCTGCTCACCGTCTAGCGGCACAACGGCAGCCTTGCCCAGGGCCTGGAGTGTCTTGTCTGCGCCTTGGGCGGCTGTGAAGAAGCGCCGTTCCCAAGAACGGTTCTCGGATCGCTCCTTGATCCGTAAGTTGCGCTGCGCCTGCTCAATCTTGCCCTTCTCCGCAGAGACGGCGTCCATGTCGCCCTTTTGGATGGCCTCGGCGACCTTGGCCCAGGCGCGGCGGGACTCGAGGGGATGCTGCTTCTCGAGCGGGGCGACCTTGAGCTCCGTCTGCGCCGTCCCGGCAGCGTCGTAGACAGCGACCAAGGTTGATTTCGAGTTTTTCTTGGCAGGGCCTTGGTAGATTTCAAACTCCTTGGTCCACTGGCCGGTGATATTGTACAGGACATCCTTGTCCTTGTCCGTGGGGTGGACGACGGCGGTGACGCTATTTTTCTTGCCCGACAGCCAGCCCCTACCACTGTAGTCGATCTTGGCTGTGTATCCGCTCGAGCTTACGATGGTGCTCGTGCCATCCAGCTCGACAAAGGGGGTGCCGAAGATGAGGCCCTCGATGTGCAGGGAGGGCAGAGTGATGATGTAGCGCTCCGTCTCCTTCTTGTCGCCAGACCCAACCGGGATGGTGATCACGGCGTGGCCAATCTGCTTGACGATAATGGTGCTCTTGAAGGTGGCCTTTTGCGCGTTGTAGCCCTCGAGCTGAACGCCCGTCTTGTTGTTGCGGATGCAGTAGGCCGTCGCTGGCGGGTGGTGGCTGACTTGCTCCGAGACGAGCGTGGTCTCGCCGGCCTCGTCGTTCCAGGAGCCGAGAAACAGCTCGCCCAGAAAGGGATTCAATGGCTTCTTCTCGTTGCCAAACTGCTCGCTGCGGCTGGCGTACTGGTGCTTGAGCGTCGACAGGAACCACTTGAGAACCAGCATGGCCCGCTTGGCGGGGTCCGACTCGGCGGCGGGGGCTGCGAAGATGGGAGGGTGCGTGGCCCAGTAGGAGGAAAACTCGGTGAGGGACTGCGAGGAGAGGATAAAGGGCGGCGCGGTGAGGGAGGAGAGGTCGCCGTTGAATGAGGCAATGGACTGTGAGAAGCGAAGCCGTCGTCAGCAAACACATTTCCCATAGCAGCTTCATCCCCCCTTATCCGTAAGAGCGCACTCGCATTTCAGGGCGCTATTTACCTTGAGAAAGGCAGACCAGCTGCTGCTGGTGCCCTGGGCAGGCGCTGGGGTTGCAGACGATGATGACATGGTTGTTTTGTGTCGGAGGCAGTGGACCGGATGACGGTGACTGCGACGCGGGGCTTGAGGGAGGTGTATGAATCCGGCTGCACGTATGGACGTATGTATGTACATACATACATATGCTGTGTGACGACTGCAGGGGCCTCTGCTAGAGGCGCGAGGAGCGGGAAAGAGGGGGGGGTTGGATATTGGTATGGAAGAGGGCGAGAGAGAGGCTTGGGCAATAAGTACGGTGGACTATAACATAACGCCAGCAACTCATACTCGCTCCAAGCCTTGAATGATTCCCCTCCATGGAGACAGACCTAGGTAGGTAGTACCTGGTTAAGGTGGCGGACGAGTACCACCCGGGAGGTACCTTGTGGATTTGCGTCGCCCTGGAGATGTGCTCTGCGCGGGCCTCGAGGCAGAGATGGAGTTGGACCCATACGCCGCAAAACTTGTCCTTTTGAAAAGGGATTTTTCTTCTCCTTTCGATGTTGAACCCTTGGGATGTTGAACAAAGAGAGCCAGCGGAGCGCTCAGTATCGTGATCCAGCTTTTCAGGCAGACTCTATGCAGTCTCCCATATTTCCATTGCATGTTTCTTGCCTGTTTCTTCAAACCTTGGGCAGTTTTGAACGAACGGAGCATCCGTATGACACAGGTACCGCACACCAGCAGACCACTGCCGTCATCAAGACGCTGGCGGGGGCGGATCGGCCCCGCCATCCGACCTCCAGTGCTAGGGCAAACAAGAATGTATGGGTACGATGGCCGGAGTGTTAATCTTGAAAGGCTACGCGCCGGAGCACTTATGGCAGCCGAGGTCGGTAGTATCTAAATGTTTGACCCAGTTCTCAGTAGTACCTCGACTTCGGCTAGCCCTTGTGATCGCGGCAATCTTTGGCGGATATTTATTCCTCCGGTCACCTCCTGGGGATGCGCGTCCGCGATGGCTGGATGCAGATGACGCTTCTTCGCCCGGCAAACATTGGCTAGTAGGGAGCATTGCCGAGTCCGCCCTGAAAACAGTAACCCGACCTTGCCCCGTTCATCGGCTCTTCACCCAGCCGTCCCCCCCCGAGCAAGGCGTCCGTTTGTCTGTATCACACTGGCTCGCCTCCTCTGGAAGTCAGAGGCTCCCGCGACGGATGCTTCCCGTCGCAGCAGTCCGCCGCCCCGGCTGCAGACAATGACCCAGCCCGCCAACCACCCGAGCTTGACGCCGCAATTTTGCTTCTCATCCGGTGCCCTTCGCGGTATGTCATTCTCCTTCCGATACTCCAGACACACCGTTCTAAAAACGTGTCGCAGATTTCCTACGGCTCTCAAGATCATCCGTCGATGACTCCATCACCCAGAATCTCAATACGCTCGTGACGCCTGCAGAGGGGGGGTTCGATCCGCAGTCAACCTCTCGGCGGGCGTGGGCGCCGCCATCCTGCCATATCAGCTCCGAGACATGCCAGTCGTTCAAGGACAAGGTGCTGTTCCCCGCCTGGCAGGCGAGGACCGACGTTCTCGACTACTGTAGGCTAGTCGCCACGAGCCCCGACCCGGACGATCCAGAGGCCATGCTTCGAGAAATCGAAAATCAGAGAGATCGCGAGCGGATAGCCAACGAGCGGCTAGATCCATACTCCGGCAGATTCTTTCCACGAGAAGCTCGCACACAGACACTGGCCATGCTCATCCGCCAGGAACGCAGCGTCGAGAGCGTCGTCCGGAGTCGGACGTGGGATGTGGTTCAACAGCGTTGCGCGGCGCCATCAGAGAGTTGGGAGGATGCCGTCGGGCAATGGCATAATGCGCAAGCTCCGTCCACGACATCTTACTCCAAGCCGTCACGACTTCGACCTTGAGAGACGCCAACTCATGACCGCGCAAGTAGGCGTGAGAGGAATCGGCGAGCTCCATCATACGACGAAACGGACTGTAACATTAGAAACCAGATGTAACAACATCATATCGTAAATGATGTTAATCCCCAAAATCTTTACTCTTTTATCGACTTGCATAGACGACAGAAGGCGATGCTCTCGATTGCCGCACCGTCTTAGAAAGAAAATGTATTCTCTCGTGTGGTGGTGACCTGTGGGTAAGCAGTAGGTAGGTATTATTATTAGTCTTTGACTCCGAAGAAGAAGCGGGGGTGGAAGAATGGAAGCTCCGATTTTCCGCCGGCAAGCACCCTGGCCCGAACTTCAACGCCTAGTGCGCTTTTGTGCCGAAAGTTGCCATCGATTTTTATTGCGGCCCGGTGACGACAGCTGTCCGTTTGCACCGCGCAAAGCCACTTCCGCGGACAAGAGGCAACTTGGCGAGACCAATCCCGATGCTTGTGTGAAGTGCACCCTCAGCCTTACTTTTCCAAGTTCCACGCGCGAACCGCTGTGCTTCCCGGAGACGCTGTATCGAAGACAAGCTACAGCTTGCCAAATCCGCAAGCCCCGAACTTGAAGCTGTGTCTGACGCGTCTCTCGGTGTCGCCTCCCGTTCGTTCTTCCACGCTCGTCTCTTCGGAAGCTCGTCCCATACTTCGCCAAGATGCCGCAGCCGTTGGCGCCCAAGGAGGCAGCGCATTTTCGGGCTGTCATTCGCAGCTATGAAGACAAGCAGTACAAGCGCGGCCTCAAGACGGCCGACCTCATCCTGAAAAAGCACCCCAAGCATGGAGATACAATGGCCATGAAGGCCCTGATTCTCAACAGTCAGGGAAAGACGGAAGAGGCCTTTGGGCTTGCCAAGGAAGCATTGACGGTCGACATGAAGTCACACATCTGCTGGCACGTCTACGGGCTGCTGTACAGAGCCAACAAGAATTACGAGGAGGCCATTAAGGCCTACAAGTTTGCGCTCAAGTTAGAGCCCGAGTCCCCGCAGATTCAACGCGACCTCGCTATCCTCCAGGTTCAGATGCGTGATTACCAAGGATACGTCCAGAGTCGCACCGCCATGCTCCAGGCACGTCCGCAACTGCGTCAGAGCTGGACGGCCCTGGCCATCTCGCACCATCTCGCCGGAAACTTGACCGAGGCAGAAAACGTTCTCACCACGTACGAAGGAACGTTGAAAACTACACCTTCCCGAAACGATGTCGAGCACTCCGAAGCTGTCATGTACAAGAATTCCCTGATCGCGGAGCAAGGCGAGTACCAGCGGGCTCTGGATCATTTGAGCAGCGCCGCCAAGCAAAACCTGGATCGCTTGGCTGTCATGGAGGCGCGGGCAGAGTACCTCAGCAAGCTTGGGCACAAGGCAGATGCGGCCAAAGCATACAGGGCGCTGCTCGACCGCAATTCGGAGCACCCTGCGTACTATGAGAGGCTCCTTGTCGAGCTTGATATACCCCAGGACGACTTGAAGGCGCGAAAGGCTATATATGACGAGTACGTGCAAAAGTCGCCACGCTGCGACGCAGCCAAGCGCCTTCCTCTCGACTTTCTCCAAGGTAAGCGACAAGTCAAGTTTTTTTCCGAACGAGGACTGAGTTCTGGCCGCAGGCAACGACTTCAAGCAGGCCGCAAAAGAGTATCTGACTCTGATGCTGAATAAGGGGGTGCCGTCCACTTTTGCCAACATCAAACATCTCTACTCGAACCCTGAAAAGAAGAACGCCCTGAGAGGACTGGCTGAGGAGTATCTGCAATCGCAGTCCACAGACTCATCCAGTAAGGACAAGGGCGAGGCCGCTGCTCTGTATTATCTTGCGCAACACCACAACTACCAGCTAAGTCGGGATTTGGACAAGGCAATGGAATACGTCGACAAAGCCATCAAGAAAGATGGCAAAAGCGTCGATTTCCACATGACAAAGGCCAGGATACTGAAGCACGGTGGCAATCTTCAAAAAGCTTCCGAAATGATGGATCACGCTCGCACATTGGACCTCAGGGACAGATACATCAATAGCAAAGCTGCCAAGTACCAGCTGCGCAACAACGAGAACGACAAGGCCCTGAAGACGGTTGGCATGTTCACGCGAGCAGACACTGTTGGCGGACCACTCGCGGACCTCCTTGACATGCAGTGCATTTGGTATCTGACGGAAGATGGTGAGGCATACGCCAGACAGGGCAACATCGGCATGGCTCTTAAGCGGTTCCAAGCCATTACCAACATATTTGAGGTTTGGCAGGAAGACCAGTTTGACTTCCACAGCTTTTCCCTCAGAAAGGGACACGTTCGGGCGTACATTGGCATGATGCGATGGGAGGATCACGTCCGAGACCATCCCTTCTTCTCAAGAGCGGCCCTCGACGCCATTGCCATCTACCTCAAGATGGCTGACAATCCCTCGTCCAACGGAGTGAACGGCACCGACGATTTGAACAGCGCGGATGCACTGGCCAAGAAAAAGGCCGCCAAGAAGGCAAAGAAAGAACAGCAGCGCCTGGAACGAGAGGCAGCGGAGAAGCAGGCGAAGCAGGATCCCAACAAGGCTAGCCAAGGCGGCGAGACGAAGAAGAAGGACGAGGATCCGCTGGGCCTGAACCTGGCGGCGACCACGGATCCGCTGGGCGAGGCGATGAAGCTGCTTGGGCCTCTGCTGCAGGCGTGCCCGGAGAGCATCGAGGCGCAAACGGCGGGATTCGAGGTCTTTATGCACCGCAGTAAGTTACGATCTTCCCAGACCGTTTCTCTGGCCCGGAGTGCACACGCGAGGCTAACGAGGATTGCGCATCTGCAGAAAAATATGTACTGGCTCTGCGCTGCCTCAACGCTGCCATCGCGCTTGACCCAGACTTCCCCAAGGTGGTGGAGCAAGTTGTGGCCTTTCAGGCAGAGCTCGACTCTGCGCCTGACTTGGCACCCAAGGTGATCGAGGTTCTGAAGGGCGAGTTCAAGGCCATGGGCGGGGCCAAGGACTTGCGGGAGCACATTGCGAAGTTTCAGGGGAGGAAAATGGGCAGCCCGCGACACGCATTCTCGGCCGTCGCCGCAAAGAGGCGCATGGGCGACGACAGGGCCACGTGCGACAAGGAAGCTATGAACTTGCTGGAGATGAAGGGCATCACAGCTGACGACGCTCTATCGATGTTGGAGTCCCTTAAAAGCTGGAGGAGCTCAGAGGCGCAAGCTTTCAAGAAGGCTGCACGAGCAAAGTGGCCGGAGTATACAAGACTGGCTTGAGGGGGGCCGGAGGGATGTTTGGCATAGACGAGATGATGACTATTACTAGCATTTGGCGATGCGTGTGCTTGGGGAACAGAATGGGCGAGGCGATGGCGAAGCAAAAATGCAAGGGCTGCTCGGTGTCTTTGAGTCGTAGAGGGCAATTCGGGAGGGCGTGAAGGGTAACTTGTATCGTAAGTATACTTACGCAAGTAGGGAAGTATGCAGGGAAATTCTAGAGGTGTCGTCTTATACAAGAAATGGACGGAGGTTGGCGCGGCCTATCCAACATGGAGAGGTGTTCAGTGCAGTTGGCGTGGTGAAGTCGGGGTCACCCTTAAAGGGAGCCAGCCGGGCGGAGCCGAGGTGGAGAGGCGCGTGGTTGCTACCAGAACGGGCGAGTATATATATAGTGGGGCGGCGAAAAGACCGGTCAACTTAGGTTTCTATACTATCCTAAACAAAAGCTTCTTTATATAAGGTTTTATAGGTTGACTTAAAGCTTTATTAAAGTAAAAATAGCTTAAACTTATATATTTTTAATCTTTTAACTATATATAAAACATTTTAAAATAGAATTATAATATTTATTAAAGAAAACATTAAATCTTAAAATAATAGTATAAACCTTTAAAGATTTAGATACTATATATTTAAACCTTACTATAAGTAGTAATAAAATATTTAAGACTACTTTTAGTAAAGGCATTATTAAAATACTTGTTATAATTAAAATAGTTTTTTTTACCTTTTTAATACATATTTTTATTAAACAAGTAAATATTATTATTATGATTATAAAGTTTATACTAAAGACATAATATAAGTTTTTAAGTAGGAATAAAGAGATATAAACTAAATTATTATTAGGCCGGTTAGGCGTATTATAGTTATTCCGGTCTGTAAGGTTATTATTATTTCTCTTTAAGCTATAATATAGACATTTCTGCTTATCTTTTATTAGTACGAAGTTTTATTTATTTCTCCTTAGCGTATAAGAAGCTATTAAGCTTTAGTAAAATATTGCTTATATAATATAGTAGCTAAGGTATATTATAAAACTTAGTAGGGTATTTATTCTTTACTAAGAAAAGCTAGTATTAAGATTTAACTTTTTTACTGCCTCTTTTAAAGGTTATATTTATATATCCTTTATTATATATTAAAACTGCCCTTGTTTATTTTAGTAAGATATAAGAGAACTTATATATTACCTTATAGCTTTTTTATATAATAAGAAAACGTTTAAAATGAAAAAAATCTGTTATTATTTTATAAAAACCTTAGTTAAAAGAAAAAAAGTATTACTATAAGAAAAATATTTTATATATATAAAAAGAGAAAATTTATTTATAGTAAACCCTTGTAAAAAGGAGTATTTTAGAAGTCTTAACTATATAATTTCTACGCTATTCTTAATTAAAAGATCGGGCATTCCTAAATAAGTAAGTAGCAGCTAGATTAAGACTAGCGTATACAGCTACATAGTTAAGACTTTTAAAATCCTCCTCTATCTATAAGGGAAAAACTATAGTTATAAAGATATATAAATAGTAAAAACCTTTATAGTAAGAAAAACTATTTATATATATATATATATATATAGTATAAAACCCTTTTATAATAAAAGAAAAAGTATTTTTATAGTATAAAACTCTTTTATAAACAAAAAAAAACTACTAATTATAAAAGAAAGGCTTAAAAAGTATTAAAGAAGCTTAAAAACCTCTTATAGTAAGAATTAATAGTATTATAAATATTATAAAGCTTAACGTATTAATTATTACTTATAAAGCTTTATATATATATTTTATTTTTAATTAAAGTTCTTATATAGTATATCTCTAAGACTTACTATAATATACTTATACTTTCTCTTAAACGTAAAAAAGGCCTATTCTAAGCATTTTATAAGAAAGCAATTTATATAAAGAAACTCAGCTTGTAAATAAAAGACAAGAATGAGTAACTAAGTAATAAAGCTCTTATTATATTATTTTAATAGCTATTTAATAGCTATTTAATAGTCTATATATAATAAGAAGTAATTTAAAATAAGTAAGGAAATAATAAATAGTTTAATAAATAATAACGAACAATAAATAGTTCTTATTAAAAAGGAGGTCTATAAAAAGTCTATATAAGGTTTATATACTAAAGAGTAAATAGCCTTTAGTTTATATATAGCTAAAAAATAAAGGGAAGCCTTAAAGAAGCCGAAATTAAAAGAAGCTTTAAGGAGGCTTAAATTAATAAAAGCCTTAGGAAAGCTCTTACTACTACTACTAGTTAGAATGTATTTACTACTATATTAAGGAATAAATATAATATACCCCCTTAAGTTAGGCTATAAAAAAAGAAAAAACCTAAATAGCTTTAAATAGCTATTTCGAGTTTAAGTTTATAGATAATAAGTAAAGGTTTATAATATTAGTAAGTTAAAGCTACTTTTAAAATATTAAGAAGCGTTATTTTAGTAGTAATTTAGTAAGACTATCTATAGCTTATTAATTTAAGAGGATAAAATTAATAGTAAATATATTTTAAAGAAATTCCTACTTAGCTTAGTAGTTATAGATTTTAATATGCTTTAAAGCCGTTTTAATGATTAGGATTTCTAAAGTAATAAGGTATATAGTCTGCTTATTATTATAGAAAATTATAGGGATTTAAATATTTAGTTCGAAAAAAATACTAAAAAAAAAGCATAAAACTAAGATAAGTTCTTTTGCTATATTTAAAAGAGCTAAAAGCTCTGCTTCTATTAATAAGGTAGTAACTAAATATTGCTTCTTAATAAACTTAGTAATAAGTCTATTAAAAAGGCTTATAATATATCCTTAATTAAATTTTCTAGTCTTTAAGTTATCTATAAAAGCTATATTTATATAAATAAGTAGCTCTAAGCCTTTAGTGTTAAAATCTCGATATTAAAATAGCAAAAGAAATAAAGGTAGGAAATAAGAGACTTTGCTAGCTATATATATTACCGGGAGGAATTTTATATAAACTATATAAGGGTATTTAAAGCTTAAGAAATATTTAGTCCTATAAAAATTACTAAATTATAAATAGACTTTATAAAGAACTAATAGTAGTAGATTTCTTCGTTAAAGATAGTAGCTATATTTTTTTCAGGTCTTAAAAATAAGAAAGAATAGTTCTTTTAAAATAAAAAAGTTAAAGTTATATATATAACGTATTTTATTAATATAAGTAAACTAGCTAATAATATATTGCTTTAAAAGGTACTAGTCTTAAATAATACGTAGTCTTAAGAAGAAGGTAAAAGTGCTGCTATTAAGAAAGAAATATATCTTTTAAAAAAAAATATAAAGTCTTTAGTTTCCTTTTTATTTTTCTTTTAAAATATAATTATAATATTAGTTACGTAAAAAAGGAGAATAGGGAGTTTACTATAAGAATATAAAGTTTCTTAAGGTACTATTAAAGCTATTAAGAAATAAGGGTAAAAAAAGCTCTTTTTACTATTAAAAAGGTAATAATTATAGTCCGTAAAGGGCTTTTACTAACTATAATACGTATTTAAGTATTTTAAATTTATCTAAAAAATAAACGTAGATTTCTTAATTAAGGTCTACGTTTATAAATACGTTAATAGCGTTCAGGGATTAAGTTTTAAGGTTGAATTTTACTATTATAGCTATAAGAATATAGAAATTTCTTATTTTTAAAGTAGCTATATAAGTCTTTTTATTATTATAAGGCTATAAGTCGCCGCGTTTATAAAAGCGGGATTTAAATTTTTATAAATATCCGTGCTTATTAAATTTATAAGTAAAAATCTAAGCAAAAGGGAAAGGTTAAGTAAATACTAACTTTTAAAGCATATACTTAAAAAATAAGGTCTTCTTTTTTTATAAGGATATTAACTTAGCTTTTCCGGCTTTTTTAAATTCTTTACTAAAATAGTATATTGCTAAGTTTAACTAAAAATAAGGTAGTAGTAGTAAATCTTTTAAACGTTAAAAGGCTTATTTAAAGTATTTAATAAGAAAGCAATTTATATAAAGAGAATTAGCTTATAAATAAAAAGTAAGAATAAGTAACTAAGTAATAAAGCTCTTATTTTATTATTTTAGTAATTATTTAATAGCCTATATATAATAAAAAGTAATTTAAAATAAGTAAGGCAATAATAAATAGTTTAATAAATAACAACGAATTATAAATAGTCCTATTAATAAGAAGGTTTATAAAAAGTCTAAAAACTAAAAAATAAAATAGCTTTTAGTCTATATATAGCTAAAAAGCTAAGGGAAGCCTTAAAGAGGCTAAAATTAAAAGAAGTATTACGGAATTTAAATAACTATACTTAGACTTCTTACTTTACTCTTAAGGAGCCTTATAAAACCCCGTAGTAAAAACGCTTAAAGTACGCGCTATAAAAGCTCGCTTAAAGAGATATAATAGATATTACTAATTAAACTCCGCTAAGGTTTTTAAGATATAACTATAAAGGCTTAAGAGCTTATTTAACTATAGTTTATAATATTTTTAACTATAAAAGATACTATAAAAACTATTAAGCGGATTCTATTAGTATTTTTAAGGATATTTAAGGATTTCTATAAGATATCTTAATTATAGTTTAACTTATTTTTAATTATAAAAGCACCTTAAAAGATATAAGATAAACTTTACTACGATTTTTAAGGGATATTTAAGGATATTTTAAGGATTTTCTTAACTATAGTTTATAGTATTTTAAACTAAGCTTATATTTAGTTTATTTAGTAATTTTAAAAGGATATTTATAGTTTATTTATATATTAATAATAAATAGTAAGATAGTATAGTTAAAGATCCTTAAAATTAGCTTAAAGAACTAAGTATAAAGTAGCTAACTATACTTTAATAAAAAACTAAGCTTTTTACTATTTTTAAAACCTTATATATATTTATATATAGTAATTAGTTTATTATACTAGCTTAACTAATAGTAATTAGTTTATAGTACTAGCCTTAATTAATAGTAATTAGTTCGTAATACTAGCTTTAACTAGTAGTAATTAGTCTGCGCTTTATCCCTTTATTCTTATACTATAAAGCATAGTAAGAAGCCTTAAAAAGGCTTATATTACTATTACTACTACTACTACTATTATTATTAATTATAGTATATTTATTACTATATTTAAGAATAAATATAACATACTCTTTTAAGTTAAGCTTTAAAAAAAAGAAGACTTAAATAGCTTAAAAAGCTATTTTAAGTTAAAGTTTATAAAAGATATACTATGTTTTATAGTATAAGGATAAGGGGATAAGGTGCGGACTAATTATCGCTAGTTAGGGCTAGTATTATAAACTAATTACTACTAGTTAAAGCTGGTACTATAAACTAATTACTACCGGTTAAGCTAGTATAAGAGACTAATTACTATATATAAACGTATATAAAGGTTTAAAAATAATAAAAAGCTTATCTTTTCTTTAAAGCTTAGCTAGCTACTTTATACTTAGTTCTTAAAGCTAATTTTCAGGATCTTTAAATATATTATCCTTTTATTTATTATTAGTATATAAATAAACTATAGATATCCTTATAAAATTGCTTAATAAACTAAGTATAAGCTTAGTTAAAAATACTATAAACTATAATTAAGGAAATCCTTTAAATATCCTTAAATATCCCTTAAAAATCGTAGTAAAGTCTATCTTATATCTTTTAAGGTGCTTTTATAATTAAGGATAAGTTAATCTATAATTAAGATATCTCGCGGAAATTCTTAAATATCCCTTAAAAATACTAGCGGAATCCGCTTAATAGTTTTTATAGTATCTTTTATAGTTAAAAATATTATAAACTATAGTTAAATAAGCTTTTAAGCCTTAATAGTTATATCTTAAAAACCTTAGCAAAGTCTAATTAATAATATTTATTATATCTTTTTAAGGAAGCCTTTATAGTATATACTTTAAGCGTTCTTATTATAAGGTTTCGTAAAGCTCTTTAAAAGTAAAGTATAAAGTTTAAGTATAGCTATTTAGATTTTATAATAACTCCTTTAAATAAGAAAAAAAAGCTAATATCTTTCTTAGTTTAAAGTAAAAATAAAGTAAAGGGGGCGCTAAGTAATAACTTTATAATAGCGTCTTTATATTATATTAATAGTATACTGTCTTTATTCTTTTTATAGTTTTTTTAGCTTATCCGGCTAATAGTAGCTAAGTAGCTTAAGATAGTTAATAAGCGGCTTTATTATAAATTCTTATTACTTATTTAGTTCTATATCTTTATCTTTATTAAGGCGATTAGCGCGTTTAGCTAAAACTTATAATAAGGGTTTTTAACCTTTTTTTAAAGCGTATGCTTAAGCACTTATAAAGTAATAAGGAGTCTCCGCGCTAATAAATATTTAAATTCCTTAGTAAGATACGTTATAAAAAACTAGCTTTATTTAAGCCTTATCTTATATTATTATCTTACTTACCCTTTATACTATTTTAAATCCTCCGCTAATTTTCCTATACTACTTCCTAGCTTTATAGGCCGCTTATAAATAAGATATTATATCTTACTTACTATCGCTATTATAGCTATCCCCCGCTTTTTATTACTAAGCTTTCCGACTTATTATCTTTTTTATATAGCGCTATTACTTATACCTTTTTACTAACTAACGCGCGTTAAGCTATTAAAAAAGTATTAAGGTAAAGGTAAGCTATTCCGCTAATATTAATAAGTATAGTTAGTATTAAGGTATTAAATATCTATATTCCCGCTTTAAAGTAAGTAATAAGGTCCTTAATAGCCTTAGTACTTAACTCCTTGCTCTTAAGGTTTTAAACGTATTTAATAGTCTTAAAAACGCTCTTTATAAAAAGGGCCTTAAAAGTAAGAATATAAAGCGCGTAGTTAATACGGCCGATAAAGCGGATATTAAAGCCTAGGAATTTTATCGCTTAAGTTAAAGTTAAGTCGCGTTTAAACTCTTCGCGGGCCTATAAGTAAAACTTAATATAGTTTATAGCTAGGCAGAAACTTTTAATTATTATAATCTTATCGCTAAAATATAGGCCTATAAAGCTAGGCCTATTAAAAATTATATTAGTTACTTATAGCGGCTTTTATAAAATCGGGCGGTAAAATATATTACGAGGCTAATTATTATTATTTCTTTTAGTTAAGAAAGGACGGCGGATAAATTAAAATAAGACGCTTATATACCTTTATATAGCTAGGCTAAGCATAGTAGTAAGGAGAAAGAGCGTTTACTAAGTAAGACTAAATAAGTCCTTAAAGCTTATAGCGGCTATAAGCTAAAAGGGGGATTTAATAGCGCGGGCTAGACTGCGTATAAAGCGAGATAAAGTTTTAGCTATAGTAGCTTAAGACGCTGCTATAAACCTAGCTATAAACTAGTTAAGCTAAGCCTTAAATATATAATCGAGGATAGCATAGATATTATTTTAATTATTTAACTAAAGCGGGTTTTTACTAGCTATAGTAGCTACTATAAATCTTAAGATTATAATAAGGTTAGCTAACTTAAAGGTATAAAGTATTAGCTAGTTATTTTACTACTAAAGATTTCCGGCTATACTTTAAAAATATATATAAGTAGCGGGGGCTTTTAAATAGTAAGAGCTAAGCGGGAGGTATAGCTAAGTTACTGCGAAATAGGCTATTTAAACTACGCTATATTATAAGGCTAAGAAGTAAGTCGTTTAAGTTAAGTATTTAAAGAGGGTAGTATAAGCTATCCTTTATAATGCTATAATTTAAGTTAAATCTATTAGCTTAAGCGCGGTTATAGAAAGCGGCGTAGGTTTATATAAAAGCTTAAACTTAAAGGTTTTAACTTTTATTAAAGGACTTAAAGCTATAAAAAATAGCCGCCTTATTTTTATAAAACTTAAGCGCCCGCTTATATCCTTTATATTAAAAGTTTAAAGGCTTAGAAAAGAGCGGGCTAAAAAAGTAATTACGGAATAGCTAGTCTTAGCTATAAAAGACGTTGAACGATAAAAAGACTTAAAATAAAAGTATAAAGATTATAAGCTTAAAGTAAAGAAGGTTATATATATAAAAGGAAGTAAAGTACGGCGGGCTAAGTATAAAAATAGTACTAATAGTATAGGCTAACTAAGTGCGGGGAATACGCTAAGTAAGAAGCCCCGTTTTCGGTCCCGACTTAATAAGTAGTCGATAGGCCCCCGTAACTAAAGCTAAGAGACTCTCCTTTCTATAAGCTTTAATCTTATAATAAAGTAAGTAGCTAAGTAATACTATAACCTATTATACTATTTACTATCTTTACTACTTAATTAGTAGTATCGCGAGATTATCTCCTTATAATTTCTAAAGCTTCCTTTTTAAATTACTTAGTAAAGATAGTATTAGCAAAAGGATCACAAAGCAGTGCTAAACCGGCGCGGCGAAGCTAATATAACCCTAATTAAGGCTTATAAGTATAAGAGATTTATTTAAATAACGAATCCGACTAAACACCCTCTATACTTAAGATAATAGAAGTGCTATTAAGAATATCCTTACTAATAGGTACTTAGTCCTTACTACTTCGAGAAAAATAAAAGGCCCTTTAAAGCTATATCGAGGAACTAAAAGAGACCTAACGGTTATAAGAGCGTATCGCATAGCTTAAAGAGGAAATACGAGAAAAAGAAGGCTTACTCCTTAACTAATCGAAAAGGCGTTACTAGTCGGACTCCCCCGATTTAGCAGCTAATTAAGGTAGCGAGGTAAAGCTTAAAAGTATTACTTAGTTAGCTTAACTAACTAATTCTCGGAAATAACTTAACTAGCTTTATAACTTAAAGGATACGTTTAAAGCTATACCTTAACGATTCCGCTAAGATAACGTTAAAATCCTATTTATAGTAAATTATATATATACCGACTATAAAGCGAGATAGCGCTAATACCTTAAAGAATAACCGCCGATTAATTAAGAATAATATAGCATAAGCTAGATCTATTTTAAGGAATAGATACTTATACTTATTAAGGATATAGTAAATAGAGAAATACTTTTAGTAACGTAGCTAAGGAACCCTTAGTAGCGAGATAAATAGTCTTTACTAAAGTTTAGCCTTTACCTTAACTTTATCGAACGGCATTTTAAGCAGCTATTAAAGTAGATATAGTTATTAAGGTTCTTCGCTAAGTTACGATTAAAGCTTTAAGAGTAACTTAACCTTTACTTAATACCTATTTATAAGTATAGTAAAGAAGAACTAGTCTAGGTAGCTTAATACTATTAAGACGTTATAGATAGTAAGAAACGCCGTTTAAGTATAAGCTTTAAATTAAGATAGTATAAAATAAGTTTAGGATCCTTTAACTAAGGAAATTCTTACTATAAAAAAGGCTATAGTAAATAGTAATTAAGAGGTTCTCGCTATTAAGGCACTACTAATACCTTAACGATAATAAGGGGAGACTTATATTTAAATACCCCTTAATATAGCCGCGGCTAAGGTTATAGAAAAAGGCGAGGCTAAGGCTAAGGCTTATCTTAAAACTAAGGGGTTATTTATTTTAAATATAATAAGCTAGGTTATTATATAAATAAGTATACCTTAGCTTTAACTATAAATACTTTAGCAAACATCTTATATATTAAAGCCGCTTTATAAGGAAACGCTTAAAGGCTAGAGTAAACGCCTCTCCTTTAGCTACGTTAGTACCTTAAGGGGAGCTATTATAAACTCTTATAGTGCTATTAAAGCAAAACCTTATTAATATAAAGGTATACCTAAATACTTATAGTATAGTAAACTTAGTAGATATATATTTCGCATGTTAATAAGGCTTACTATAAGTCTTACTATCGTATCTTAAGCTCTTAAGACTAAGCGATAGTTAAGTAAAGAACTATAAGGTTTAAGAGGTTTTAATAAGAATTACTAATATAAGAGGTACTAAAAAGATAATTACTTAGTACTATATCGGTACTAATAAGTTAACGCCGAATAACTATATTTTAATTTTATAGTTAATTACGGTAATTATAAATAAGAAAATCTATATTATTTTATAGAAAAAGCAATAGTAGTTTAAGTACTAAATCGGTAGCGGTACCTTATAAAGTCTACGAAAGTTCGTAAGGGATTGCCGGAACGAGGCCTATATTTATAAAATCGCTGCTAACCTTAAGCTAATTCCGTTGCTAAATAAGGACGATAATAAAGGAATTTTAAAGAGAGAATAGACTAAGATACTACTGACTTTATACTAATTTAAAGATATATTCTTAGTAAATAAGTCTAACCTATTACCGATTAAGAAAGGAATAGATTATATAATTAACTTAACTTCCGGCGTAGAACTACCTTTTAGACTAATCTACCCTCTATCCCGCAACGAATTATAAGTATTAAAGGACTAGATTAATAACTTTATAAGACGTGGCATTATCTAGGAATTAGAAAGCCTAGTAAGCGTACTAATTCCTTTTATCTTAAAGAAAGATAGTAGCTTTTATCTTTATATAGACTACCGAGGACTTAACCGCGTTATATAAAAGAATCGGTACCCTTTACCTTTTATTTTAAAGATCCTTAACCGCTACTAAGGAGCTAAATTCTTTTTTAAGATTAATATTTAAAACGTATACTAGCGTATCTATATAAAAGAAGGTAATAAGTAAAAGATAGCCTTCTAATTACGCTATAAATACTTTAAATACCTTATTATGCTATTTAGCTTAACTAACGCTTTAGTTACTTTTTAAAACTATATTAATTAAGCGTTAAAAGGCCTTATCGATACTATTTATATAGTATATCTTAATAATATTCTTATCTTTTTATAAACGGAAGAGAAATATATTAAATACCTTTAATAAGTTATAAAGAGGCTATATATAGCGTAATTATTTATAAAGCTATCTAAATATATATTTTATTAGTAATTAGTTAAGTTCCTTAGTTTTATTTTATTAGTTAATAAGATATTAGTAAATCCTTAATAAGTAAAAGCAATCGCTAAATAGCTAGTACTTAATACTTATCGAGATATTTAAGTCTTCTTTAAGTTTTATAATTACTACTATCGTTTTATCTACCGCTACTCCTATATAGTAGTACCTCTTACTATACTATTAAAAGGTAATAGTAATAATAAAAAGCTAAGGAGAGTAGACTTAAACGCGACCGAATTTATAGCGTTTTAGTCCTTAAAGGACGTATTTATTAATATACCTTTACTTTAATACTACGACTTAAAGAGGTATACTTAAATTAAAACCGATATATTATAATATATAATAGCGGGCATTTTATCTTAGCTTAACGATAAAGGTCGCTATTACTTAATTATATTTTAATTAAGAAAGTTTACTAAGGCTAAGTTAAACTATAAAGTCCCGGATTAAGAACTATTTATTATTATAAAGTTATTTAAATACTAGCAATACTATATCTAAGGAGCCGCGTAATAAGTAAAGGTCTTATCCGACTATTTTAACCTTTAGATATTTATATGCTAAACCTCCTTTAATCGGAGATAAGTACGATAGTATATATACTTAGCGCTATTTAACTTTACGATTAAGTATAAGATAAGGAAATTAAACCCGGCTAATATACCGTTAAGAATGCTTAGATATAAGAGCGAGAAGCCCTTATTTATAGAGTTACTACTAAAGCTTTAGTTAAAGCTAGCACCGATAAATTATATAATTATTAATAATCCGTAAAGGGATAATAAGAAGTCTTTATAGGCAAAAAAAAGCTTAACCTTAAGCTAGTATAAGCATAGCGAGTTGCCTTTATATAAGAAAAATATATAAGCTCTTATATAGCGAACTACTACTAACTTAAAAGCGGACTTTAAGTAGCTAGCTATATAAGCTAAAGAGAGAGCTAGTTATAAATAGCTACTCTTAAGAAACACTATAAGAGATATAGCTTACGGCCTCTTAGTATACGTCGTAGAAGTTCTTAATACTTTATTAAAATTGCTAAAACGCACTTAAAGCGAAGATATAGTAATTACTTAATAAAAAGCGATTAAAGACTTCTTAAAAGAGAATTATCCTTAGTTATTATAACTAAATAGATTACTACTATAAAAGGGACGAATTATAGTACTTTTTAATACTACTTTATAATAAGAGTTAATATAACTTTACTATAATAACCTATTAATAAGATACTTTAAAGGCTAATAAATAAGTAAATTACTATTAAAAAATTTCTACTAAGAGAATATAATAAGAGATATTAATTAATATATTTAAAAATATTTAGTATATTAAGGCGCCGTATTAAGGAGGTATTGCCTTTACGGCGCTATATAATTATTACTATGCTCTATACGATTATAAAAAGAACTATTAATAGACTTTACTATAAGTCTGCTAAAAGTATAATATAAAAGGTAAGAAGTTAACGTAATACTAATAATCGTTAACTAATATACTAAGTACTACCTTTTTATTTTATATTTTAAGATAATAAACGCGCCTAAGCTAATAAGGGCATTTTATTATAATATTAAGTTAGTATATAGGCCCTTAAAGGGCGTAGTTATAAATAAAGGATTACTATTTACTAATAAGTTTTAATTAAACCTATATTTTATCTTATAAGTAAAACGTAAGTTATAAATAGCGTTTTACCCTTAAACTAATAAGTAAACGGAGCGTATAAATTAAGCAGTATACTACTACTTAAGATACTTTATAAATTTAAAATAGATAAACTAAGCGTCCCTTCTTTAAGTAGTATAATTTGCGTATAATAACGTACTTAATACTACTACTAAGCTATCCCTTAATAAGGCCCTCTTTAGCTACTAGCTAAACCTTTATATTAACGTTAAGGATAATATTATAAAGGGGGAGGTACTTAAAGTAAGAGTAAGAATTAATAAGCTAAATACTTTATAATAACGACTTAAGGAATACTAACGAAAGGCTACTAAAGTATAAGCGAAGTACTATAACCTTAAGCACTAACTACTTTTACTTAAAGTTAGTAACTTTATTACGCTCTTTATAAAGAATTTACGCATTAAGGATAAGAAGAGGAAGCTATCTCCTAAGTATATCGGGCCTTTTTAAGTACTATAAGCTATTAAGAAGTAAGCTTATTATTTAGCTCTCTTAAATAAGTACTTATATATATATAATATGTTTTATATTAGCTTATTAAAACCTTAAAAGGAAAGGCTAAGCGACTAAAAAGGCGCCGAACTGTTAATAATACTTAACCTTTAAGATAAAGAAGGCTAATAAGAAGTTTAAGAAGTACTAAATAAAAAACGCGTTAAAAGTAATACCTTTTTCTTAATTAAGTAAAAGGGATAGCTAGTAAAGTATAACTAGTAAGTTAACGCTAAGGATATAGTAAATAGCTAAGCACTTATTAGCAAATACTTTACTAACCTTACTAAGAAAAAGAAGAAACGCAAAACTAAGTAAAAGCTAAAACGCTAAAAGTATAAGGATAACCTACTTATTAAGTTACGATTCCTTACTAACTTAGTACCGATTTGCTACTAATTAACTATATCCTTAGTTAAGGTAGCTATTTATAAATTAATAAAATATAAAACGGGGAAGAAAAGTAAGCGAGAGTAAATAACTAAAAGAAAATATAAAGCTAAACTAAGTCCTCCTTAAAATAATAACGATAAAAGAAAGAAACTATAAGCTAAGCTATTACTACCTTACGTTATTAATAAAGGAGAGATAAAAGAAAGATAAAAGAAAAGATAAACTTAAACCGTCTTTTACTTATATTAACGCTTTACTAGTATCGCGGGAACCTACTAAATAGTCCCCTTATCTATATTAGTTAAGGAGGGAAACGTTAGTATTCCCCTCTCCTTTATTAGCTATATCTTAATTAATATAGCACTTACCTCCGCCTTTATAATAAGTTAGGTATATTATTAAGATATATAGCCCGCATTACTTATAAGTAGCCGGAGTTTTAACTATACTTCTTAAGTACGGTACTCCGGACTAGCTATATCGATACTAAAAGGTAGCGCTAAGGTTAACCGGGTAAGTAGCTCGCGCCGCTTATTAATAAGTATACGATAATCTCTACGCTAAGACTAAAAGATCGTTAGCTAATTACTAGTATATTAATTATATATTAATTACTATTATATCTTTCTTAGCACTTATAATACCGTTCTCCTTTTAATAGGTTATTTTAGTAATATTAAACGCTTTATAAAGATATTAAGCTATTATAGCGAGATAGCGGTAAGCCTCTTCGCTAAATATAAAGGCATTATTATTAATATCGTCGTCCTTAAAGTTAATATCGTTAATATTAAGTATATTAAGCTGCTTAATATAATTAAGTATAGCGACTATATTAGCACAGTCGCCGGCTATAAGTATAGCCGCCTATATAGCGATTAGCTAATAAATAGTAATAATAAATTTAATTAATAATTATAGTTAATTAATAATATACTTAATTATAAGTAGCCGCACGCTAATAGCACTACTTATACCTTAATAAAGTAACGCTAAAGAAAATATACTTAATCTCTATAACTTTAATAAGCTTTAGCTTAAATACTTAATAAGCTATAATAGCGGTACGGAAATAATATATATACTAATGTTTAGCGGGCATTACGCCGCTAATATAGATAGCGCGGGCTTTAGCCTTAAACTATATACGTTTTACTTATAAAACGATAAGGACGTTAGCCTTATTATTGCTTATATTAATTTAAGTATTATTATCGCTATCGCTATCGCTACTACTTATTATATTAAGCTACTCTCCCTTAAAGAGAGGCGTAATAAGTAAAGCATCGCGGCTAAGTATCGCTAGTATCTTAAGGCTTAATTAGTCTTACTACTACTACTACTTTTAAAGAGTAGTATTATTATTAGCACTATTAATACTAAGGATAAAGGACTTACTTTATACTTATTAATTATTAATAAGCGTATTAATAGCCTTATCCTTAAGGATAGGTATAAGGTTAGGTATAAGCACCTTTTTAAGAGGTGCTCTTTTATTATAAGGCAATAGCGAGCTAAGCGTCTCCTTAGCCCGACTTCTCTTAGTATTAGTGCCGGCCTTTATAGCTAAAGGAGAGTTAAGGACTTAAGGAGAACCTTAATCGCGACTACGATGCTTTAAGGGCAAACCCTTTAAGAGTTAATGCTATATCCGATATAGGAAATCGGCGCGCTTATTAGTTAAGCGCGGCTTTAAAGTATAAAGTATATTAGCGATAATAAAGAGGTATAGAATATATATTAAATAAGGAGCGAAAAGGTATAGAGAACTTAATAGTAAATAATTATAAAAGAGTTAAAGAGGGGAAGAAAAATAAAAGGTATAAGAATACGCACGATAAACTTTTAATTAGTATATTATTACTAATATATAGGCGTAATACTTATAATTACTTAAGGGCAATTAACGTTCCTATAACCCTATATATAACCCCGCGTATTTAACGCTATATTTAATAATATACGATTACTAAGCGTATATACTATTATATCTTAATTACGCGCACTTATATAATAATACTAACTCGGGATATAACTATAACCTTATATTACTAAAATCCTTATAATAGTATATTTAATATACTTTTAACTAAATAGCTAAGGGCGTTTATTATAAGGGGAGGATAATTATAAGAATAGTACTAATAGTATAGGCTAACTAAGTGCGGGGAATGCGCTAAGTAAGAAGCCCCGTTTTCGGTCCCGACTTAATAAGTAGTTAATAAGCCCCCGCGATTAAAGCTAAGAGACTCTCCTTTTTATAAGCTTTAGTCTTATAATAAAGTAAGTAGCTAAGTAATACTATAACCTATTATACTATCTACTATCTTTACTACTTAATTAGTAGTATTGCGAGACTGTCTCCTTATACTAAGGCTAGTAGTAAAGGGAAATATAGTTATAAAAAAAGGAAAGGAGAAAGAGCAAGCGGCGGAGAGAATTAAAATAAGTATACTCTAAAGCTAAAAGGGCCTTATTACTTAAGGTAAACGGCGGTATATTATTATTAAAATAACTTATTACCTTAAGCGTAATAAGTTATAGTTTCTTATAACTTATAATAGCCTTTAAATCTTATGCTTAAGCTTAACCGCTTTATTCTTTTAGTTTAAGAGTTTTATATTAAGTTATAAAGGCTACGCATTATACTTTTATCTAAACTACTTAAGTAACTAACTCCTTTTATGCTTTTTTAAAGGTTTTTACGATCTTTAGTAAAAAGACCGCTTTTTTATTTACTTATAAGTTATAGCTACTTAGCTAGCCTTTTTAAGCTATAAAGAACTTTTTCCTAAGCTTTCCGCTACCTTTCTTTATTATATAGCTTTATAAGATTCGTTTTACTTTTTACTTATTTAAGTAAAGTATCCTTTTATTTTAAACTAAGCTTAAGCAAATAGCTAGCCTATCTACTAAGCGTAGTAATACTACTAAAACGACCGGATAGATATTAAAAGACTTTTTTATATTTAACTAATATATAAGCTATCTTACTTTAGTAATAACTTTAAATAGCTTAGTACGTTTTTCTTAAAGCTTTATTAGTTTGCTATCCGCGATATAATTACTCTTATTAAGCTATAACTAAACTTAATCGCTAGGCTTAAATTTTAGCGGGCGGTATATCTTATTATATCTATCTTTTATAGTAGCTTAAGCATAAGCGATAGCTAACTTAGCTTTTTCTTATAAGACCTCTTAGTTTTATAGGTATAAGTAGTTATTAAGAAACCGGAGGCTATTATTAATTCTTATCCTTATAATAAGCTTACTAAAGGCTATATAAATTACTTAAGAGAAGAAATTATTAAAGCTAAACGAAAAGGCGATTAGTATATTTATTTAGTATAAGTCCGGAAAATTAGCGGTAAAAGATTATAGCGCGATTTCTATAGTTTAGTTTCGCTTTTCCGATAAGCTATTAGTTTAAAGGTACTAAGCGGTAAATATAAGAAGCTTCGATTTAAAAGCTTACTATAAAGTCCGCTAAAATACTAAAATAAACTTTATATCTTAGTTAAAAATTATCCTTTTCGGAATCCCTTAATTAGCACGGAGTAGCTTAGTATATAACGCTTATACTTAGTCTTCCGCTATAAACTAGTTATTACTTAAGATAAGAAGATATATTTTTAAGAATTTATTAGTTATAGTTAATTAAGTATTAAAGAAGTTCTTTATAAGATCCTTTTATAAAGGTTATTTAGCTTAGACTATTAAAAGCCTAGTAATAAAGTTTATTGCTATTATATAGTATAAAACTAGCAGGCTTTAAATTAAGATAAGCTACCTTAGCGTCTTACTTTAGTTAATTTAGTTATAGTAATAAGCATTATAACTATTTATAACCTCGTTTATATATTTACTAAGCTATAAAATCGAGAAGCTCTTAAATAAATCCTACTATATATAAGTGCGGCTAGTATAAAAATATTAAGCGTAGGCGTCTTTAACGATCTCCTTAATATAGGTTTTAAGGATATATAGTCTCTAGCGTCCGTCGTTCTTTATAAAGTATAGCAACCCTTACGATTAAAGAAATAAGAGTTTAAGAATACCGTTTTTATTATTAAGCTACGCTATAATCTTTACTTATTATATATCCTTTATATATCTATCGATTATTTTTTAGTAAAGTGGTAATTTAATTAATACTTTTGCGTAAAGGAATATACGGTTTATTATCTTATCTTATTAAATACGTTTTAATTCCCCTTTTTAGTTTAAAGATACCGGCCTATTATCTTAGTATAATAAATATAAAAGAGCGTTTAGTATAATGTTTTTAACGCTTAAGATAAAGTATACCTTAAGCGGGATTTAGCTTAAGTATTAAAACGCGAGGACTAGCTTATTATTAGATTTTATATTAATAAAGAATAAAGATTTTTAGTATACGATTTTAAAAGTGCTTATATAGTTAGTAAAGATAACTACTTATAGCGTTCTTATAAATAGTATTATAGTATATAACTTATAGACTACTTATACTAAACCGGCTACTTTAAGTTTTATAAGCTAGTATTAAGGCTCTCCGCTTTAAAGGGCGCGGCCTAAGTAAATAATAAGCTAGACTTTAGTCCGGGCTAGTAGTATCTTTTTATTTTATTCTATGCTTTCCTTTAAGTTAAAAGCTATAGCCGCTACTTTATATTCTTAAGATATATTAATTTTAATAAATAGTTATTAAGCGGGGTTAAAGTAGTAAATTATTTAAGGCTTAGTAAGTTTTTAAGTGAAATTTTTAAAGGCCTTTTCTTTTTTTAAAGCAAGCTAAAAAGCGGCTTTCGCGGTATTTCGAGCCCGTCCTTAGCCCCTTAAGGGGACTCCTTTTTCCCGTCTTACCCGAAGTAGCTCTGTTTTTTATCTTTATTAAATATCGGCTTTCTTAGCGAAATATAAGGCTAAATAGCGTAGCTACTTAGTAAGGCTAATCTATTTCTTAAGCTATTAAAGGTTCTTAAAAAACGCAATATCCTTTAAAGCTTATACGCGTTTATCTATATTTATTAAGCTAATAGCATTTACTTTAAATCTAAGGAGCTATATAAATAGGTACGCTAAGAAGAACTTTAGTCCGGATAAGGTAATATTATAGTTATAAAAAGCGCGGAATATAGCCTTTAAGTATTGAAGGTATTTTTTAGCCGTATTAAAGTAAATAATAATATCGTTAATATAGGCCGCTATTTATTCTTAGTATTTAAAAAGGATATTATTAATAAACCTTTAAACGTATACTAAGGAGCTCTTAAAGCTTATAAGTACTATTAGTAATCTTTTTAGCCCGCGATCGCTTATAACTTTAAACCTTTCTTAGTAGTCTTAGTAAACTAAAAACTAATAAAACAACGATTATACGTTTACTATACTAATAAACCTTTTTCCTAAAAGCGTTTAATTATATTGCTTTAAAGGGGTATTAAGTAAGCGTTTAAGGTAATAATAAAATTAATCCTTTATAAGTTTATAACTACTTATCCTTTTTCTTTTATATTTATTATCTTTTATACTATAAATACTAGCGCTATAAATAAAGTTAGCTTATAAACTTATTTTAATCGGCCTTACTTAGTTAGCTAGCTAAATATTATATTTACTACCTTCTTATCTTTCTCGCTTAATAGGTATAATCTTAATACGACTTATTAATATTTTTATCCTTTTATTAAGGGAATAAGTATATATTTAAATTCGTCTATATATACTACTCCCTTATCTTTTTAAAGGTAGGGAAACAATTAAAGGATATCTTAGACCTTTAATACGTATTTTAAGTCCTTAGTATAGATCTAAACGCCTTTATTAGTAATAAGTTTAAGCAGGGTCTTAGTTTAGCCGATTTTAAGCTTATAGTTTACTATAAGATCTTTTTATAGGAAGTCCTTAGCGGGGTCTATCCTATCTAGACTTTCTATAAAAACTTCCGCTAAAAGAGTAATAGCACTAACCTCCTTATATAGCCGGAACTGCTTATTAAGGTCTATAATTATCCTTATCTTTTAGCTTTAGCGGAGTACTAATAGTTCCTTAAAATAGTTTATCGCTATAAAGCTTTTATAATCTTATATTATTATCCGGGTAAGCTTAAGATTATTAAGGAGGAATATTATATTACGCCTTAATAGCGGCGCTTAAACTTATATAAGTAAGGCATAGCTAGAACTAGCTAAAAGTATTATAATAACTAAGTAAATTACTTATTTATATATTACTAATCTTAGCTAAACTATCTTAACTTTAGCTTTAATCCTTTTATAAGCCTTAATTTATAAGACTAATATAAAGTTAATAAGGTCCCCTTAATAAGGAATTAGAAAATCTTAGCTAAGTAATATATTAGCTGCTAAGCGTTTTACTATTTAAGCGCTTATCCTTACCTTAATAACTACGAGGCTACTATTTAGCTTTCTTAATATATATATAGTAAATTCTACTTGTTTAATAGTAGCTATCTTTCTTACTTCTTAAATAGGAATTCGTTAAGAGGAGTTTATAGTTATATCCTAAAAGGTCTTTACTAAGTTAGCTTAAATAAGGCTTTAGTTTACCTTAGTATTTATATAAGCTTTAATGCTTATCTTAAGCCCTTTTTTTCTATAAACTAATAAGCGTATATAAGTAAATTATAACGGATTATTAAGGCTTAATAGCTAAATATTAAGGGAAGCCTTAACTATTTAAACGCTTTATAGCTTTTAAATAACTACTTATTATATTAAGCTATATCTTTATATAGTAATATCTTAGCTAAGGTTTAGGGGGTGTTTATCTTTAATATATTAATAAAGCTTATTCTTTAAAGACAATACTTTATTATAAAATCTATATACTTTATTAGCCTCTTAAACTAAGCCTACTATAGTATAAATTGCGGTTTCTTTTAAGCTTTTATTAATATCTATTTAAGCTTTTTTTATATTATACTCTTTGTCTTTTAAATAGTTATCGGTTTTTACTATAGTTCCTTCCTTAGTTATAGGGTATACTTACCTTAGCTTTAGCATTAATAGGTATATTGTCTTAAAAGTTCTTTTTTTTTTAAGCTAGAGGACCTTAGCTTATATTCTTAGCTATTTAAACGGGTTTCTCCTTTTACTTAGAAAGTATTATAAGGCTTATAATATATCCGCCTTTATTAAGTTGTTTAAAAATATAACCCGCGGCCTTAGTAAGCCTTTAATATAAAGCTAAGGCGTCTTAAACTATTCTTTAAGTACGTATAAAGTATAGCTAATTAGCTCGCCTTTATAAGTTAAACCTATTTCTTTTATACTAATAAGTACTTTTAAGATCTTAAAGTATATTTAACTTATAGCTAAAGAATAATTTCCTTATATTTATTAATCTATTTATTAATATCCTTATTTTTTATTAAACGTTATAAGGAGTCTTATAAATAGATATCTAGCTTTTAGTAAATTACTATAATTAAGTAGTTTAGTTAGTAAAGCATAGCCTTAGCTTTATATTATAAGCGCGATATTTAAGACTTAAAGTTAGACTTTATTACTATATCTTTAATAGTAAAGTGCTTTTTATTAAGTGCTTATATTACTATATCTAAGCGGATTTTAAACCCTTTTTATAAGGCGGAAATTTATTAGCTTAGTTTAATACTAAGCTTACTAAGGTCTTTTTATTATTATTTAAAAGGTCCTTAAAATACTATTTCGCCGTACTTCCTTTAAAAAAAGAAGGCAATTAAATAGTTAATTTATCTATATAAGCCTTACCTTTATTAGCGTTTTAGCGAATAAAGTTAATAAAACGGTTAACTCCTTAAAATATATTAGCTTTAATTTCTTCTTAAACTTTATTAAAGGATACTTTTAGCGGTTTTAATAGGTTAAATCTCCTTATATCCTTAGCTTATAGTTAAGGGTTTTCTTAAGGCTTAATAAGCGCGTTTTCTTTTCTTAGTGCTTAAAGGAGACTAAGGAATTATTCGTTCGATATTACTACTATTCTTACTAAAAGGCTTAAAGCTATACTTAGTTTAAGTATTTACGCGCTAAGTATAGATAGGTTTACCTTATTAAGGTATTACTTACTGCGTCTTTATCGCTTATTATTAAGGTTTAGTCTTAATACTTTCGCTAAGCGCTTAACCTTTTATTTTATACGCGTCTTAAAATCCGGTATGCTATAAAGCCCTTTGTATAAGAGGCTTAATTTTATTAATTAAAAGTCTTAAAAATGCCTTAGTTAGCGTAGCTATAGTAAATAAAGCTAAATAGTAATACTAAATTAAGAAACTACTAAGTATTCTTTAAAGCGGATTTCCGGTTAAGGCCTTTAAACTAAACTTTATTAATAGTATATAGTAAAAATATTTACTAAGCTTATTATCTTAAGGCAAAAGTAACTTTATTATAGGCTTAATTTAAAGGATATTTAGCGGGCGGGGAGCCGGATAGTTTTAAGGTCGGCTTATTTCTATTTCTTTTATTTAAAGGATAATTAAATTATTTAAGTAATACCGAATTTAGTTTACTTAATTATATAGGTTTTATTATTTTATAGTTTATCCTTTATTAGTATTTTAAAAGCGGATTGCTTCTTAAAAGATAATAGTCTTAGCTTAGCTAAGCGGGACTTATTTTATATCTTATTTAGCTTTATAAGCTATCGCGGTATAGTACTTTTAAAAAGAGTAAAGGAGATTATTAAATTAGTATACTTAATAAGCCGCGGCCTCTTTTACTTTTATAGCTTACTTATCTTTAGGTTTTATTATAAGCGCGTTAAGAAAAAGGTACTTATTATTAAGGTTAAACTTAAAGGCTAATAAGAGCTTTTTACTAAAGAAAATATTGTTTAGTATTTAACTTCTTATAAAATAAGTACTTAATCGTATAATATAGTCGCTTTTAGCTAAGTAGATATTTAAGGGATTTTTATTTAAATAAGTAAGAATTACTACTATTTACTATGCTTTATAGCGTAAGGATAAGGAGATAAGGCGCGGATTAATTACTAACAATTAAAGCCGGTACTATAAACTAATTACCGTTAATTAAGACCGGTACTATAACTAATAACCGCGAGTTAAGCTAGTATAATAAACTAATAACTATATATAAACGTATATAAGGGTTTAAAAATAGTAAAAAGCTTATTTTTTCTTTAAAGTATAGCTAGCTACTTTATACTTAGTTCTTTAAGCTAATTTTAAGGATCTTTAATTATATTATGTTTCTATTTATTATTAGTATATAAATAAACTATAAATATCTTTTTAAAATTACTTAATAAACTAAATATAAGCTTAGTTAAAAATACTATAAACTATAGTTAAAGAAATCCTTTAAATATCCTTTAATATCCTTTAAAAATCGCGGTAAAGTCTATCCTATATCTTTTAAGGTGCTTTTATAGTTAAAAATAGATTAAACTATAATTAAGATATCCCGCGGAAATCCTTAGATATCTCTTAAAGATATTAGCGGAATCCGCTTAATAGTTTTTATAGTATCTTTTATAGTTAAAAATATCGTAAACTATAATTAAATAGGCTTTTAAGCCTTTATAGTTATATCTTAGAAACCTTAGCGGGGTTTAACCGGTAATATTTATTATATCTTTTTAAGCGAGCCTTTATAGTATATACTCCGGGCGTTCTTATTACGGGGTTCCGTAAGGCTCCTTAAGAGTAAAGTAAGGAGTCTAGGCATAGCCGTTTAGATTCCGTAATAAGATAAGTAAAGGTTTATAATATTAATAAGATAAAGCTACTTTTAAAATTAAAAGAAGCGTTATTTTAGTAGTAATTTAGTAAGACCGTTTATAACTTATTAATTTAAAGAGACTAAATTAATTATAAATATATTTTAAAGGAATTCTTACTTAGCTTAGTAGTTATAGATTTTAACGTGCTTTAAGGCCGTTTTAATCTTTAAGAATTTAAAGGTAATAAGGCGTATAGTTTATTTATTATTATAGAAAATCATAAGGATTTAAATATTTAGTTTAAGGGAGATATTAAAAAAGAGGCGTAAAATCGAGATAAGCTCTTTTACTATATTTAAGAGAGCTAAAAGCTTTACTTCTATAAAAAGGGTAGTAACTATATATTGCTTTTTAGTAAACTAAGTAATAGGTCTGTTAAAAAGACTTATAACGTATCCTTAACTAGATTTTCTAGTCTTAAGGTCGTCTATAAAAGCTATATTTATATAGGTAAGTAGCTTTTAATCTTTAGTATTGGAAAAGTTAATACTAAAATAGCGTAGGGAATAAAGGTAGAAACTAAGGGACTTTACTAGCTGTGTATATTGCTAGGAGGGATTATATATAAATTTAGCAAGGGTGTTTCAGGCTTTAAAGCTATTTAGTCTTATAGAAATTGCGAAAAGATTAATAAATTCTATAAGGAATTAGTAGTAGGAGATTTATTATTAAATATAATAGCTATATTCTTCTTAAAGTCTTAGGAATAGAAAAAGTGGACGCTTTTAAATAAAGGGGTTAAAATTATATATATTGCGTATTTTATTAATATAAGTAAACTAGCTAATATATAGCTTTTAAAGCTGCCGGTCTTAGATAATACCTAGCCTTAAGAAAAAGGTAAAAGTACCGTTATTAGTAACGGAATACGTCTTTTTAAGACAAGATATAAAGTCTTTAGCTTTGTTTTTTATTATTCTTTCGAAATATAATAATAATATTGTTAATATAAAAAAAGGTAAGTATAGAATTTACTATAAATATATAAGGCTCTTAAAGGCACTATTAAAGCTATAAGAAAATAAGGGTTAAAGAAAGCTCCTTTTACTAAAAAAGGGGTAACTATTAAAGTCCGTAAAAGGCTTTTACTAGCCGTAATATATATTTAAGTATTTTAAATCTATCCGGGAAATAGATATAGATCTCTTTATTAAGGTTTATATTAGTAAATACGTTAATTACATTAAGAATTTAAGTCTTAAGGTCGAATTTTGCTATTAAAGCTATAAGAATACGAAAATTTCTTATTACTAAAGTAGCTATATAAGTTTCTTTATTATTATAAAGCTATAAGTCTCCGCGTATATAAAGGCGGGCCTTAAACTTTCGTAGATATTCGTACTAATTAAATGTATTAGTAAAAATCTAAGCTAAAGGTAAAAGTTAAGTAGTTACTATATTTCTAAGCGTATAATTAAAAATAAAGGTTTTCCTTTTAAATAACGATTGTTTCTTTACTTTTCTAGCTTTTTTAAATTCTTGCCTATTAAGGTATAAATCCGCTATATACGTTAATTATCCTACTATATAATAACTAGCGCGCAATGTTTTTAAATAGTTAGATAGTTAGACATTTTATAGTTATACGCCCGGCTTCTATATAGCACTTTATTCGATTCCTAACAGAGGTATAGGTTTTTTACCGTAATATATACGCGGGTTTTTTACTATCGCATCTCTTATACCGGGTATATAAAGGTAAGAAGGCTATTAAAGTATAAATCCGCTATATATATTAAATATCTTAATATATAATAACTAGCGCGCAATGTTTTTATATAGTTAGACGGTTAGACATTTTGTTTGCCGATTTAATATATTGCTAATTCCGACTAAAATTAAAAAAGGGGCGGTAAATCTTTACTATATATCTTCTTTTCTAAAAAGCGTAAAAAGAAGCGTTAAATATAGCTTATAGAAGCTATAAAGAAGAGGGTAGTAAAAAAGCGGTAAACGTAGTAGAGTTCTTTATAAATCGGGAAGCTTAAAAGGGCCTAGAAAAAGGCTAAGAAGCCGACTTCTATATAGTCTTTAAGCTTAAGGTCTCTTTTTATAGTATTTTTAAAAGCCTTTGTCGTTAAAAGGTAAGCTTTATAGCCGTAAGTAAAAATAGTAAAAGAATTAAGGGAAAGAGGGGGAATTCCCCTACTATTATCTATAAGCTAGGTTTATATTTTCTTAGTAAGAGAAGTTTAAAGACTTTAAGGAGTTCTTTAAGACGACTTATTATAAAAGAAAGTAGCCGTTTTTTAAATTTTCGGCTAAAAGGTAATAAGTAAATTTAAAGAAATTCGTATTAAATAGGCCTTAAAGGAAATTACCCCTTTAGCACCCTCCGTAAAGCCGTGTTAAGCTAGTATATAAAGGGCAGAAGGTTTATTAATAATCCCTTATATATAATAAATTCTTAGTATTCTTTTTATAAGGCCTTATCGTTATCCTTATAAATTTTATAAATAGTAAGGTTAAACTGCCCTTATATAAAGCTTTAGAAGCTAAAAAGGTAGTTAATAAGCTCCTTTAATATTAAATTTAGAAGGGCGTAAAAGAAAATTAAGTTAGGAAAATCGTACTTAATAAGGAAAGTAACCTTCTTTTTATTATAAGAATTTAGTAGCAAAAAGAAGTCGTGAAAAATCCGATAAAAAGGTCTCGTAGCCTTTATAGCTAGTTATAATTGTGATATTATTCTCTTTACTTTCCCGAGCTTATAAGGCTTATAGTTAAGGATAGTAAAAGACGTAGAAATAGATATACTTTTACTAAAAAGGGGTTTTCGCAACGCCTACTTATTAAGGTGCCTTAGTCTTTTATGCTTAAGCTAAAAAGAAGGGGACAACGTAGTTATAGTAAGTTCTTTTTTTTTCTGTTAAAGAAGAGGATAAAGAATATAAGGAAGAATAAGAAGAAAAAAAAGAAAACGAGGAAAAAATCAGGGTAAAAAAAGAAGCTGCTTTAATTTCGTTATATTTAATAACATATTAATTATATAATAGCTGCGTTTTATAGACTTTCTTAGTAGTAGTAAAAATACTGCCTATTTAAGAATTTTAAAGGACTTTTACTTCTTATAATTTTATTACGAAAGCAACGCTCGTATAAAAAGCCAGTATAAAGGTCACGTTATTTAACTAAAATAATCCGGTTAAAATTCATAGAAAGACGGTGCCGTATCTAAAAGTTTAAGAATTTCCGGAGCCTACTAAGACTAAGGCTTACGTTAGTATATAATTTAAGAAGCGGTCTTAAGCGTTATAAATATATCTATTTAATCCGCAATTAAGGATAAATAATTTTTTTAATAAGTACGTCTATGTAGGTACTTATAATATAGTAAAAGGGGCCGTTTTAGCTGCGGCTACAGCTTATACTAATATATCTATTAAATCCGGGTTTGCTAAGGATTTAAAATCCGATTAAAGATTTACAGATTTATATTTCTCGGCCTTACGAAGGGCGTTTTCGACTAAGGCTTTATTATAAGGGATAGTAAGGAATTCGTTGATTCTCTTTTAGATTTCCTTATTTAGTTTCTATCCGTTTAATCGTATTTTTTCGTTATAATAAAAACAGTCTGTATAATAATACCGTCTTTTATAAAGGTAAAAAGGCAATAAAAAAGCCGAAGGGTCTTTAGAAAAGTAGCTTTAGAAAATAGTAAAGGAGCTAGATTTTAATTTCTTCGTTGATTTCGTAGCTTATTATCTTTCGAAAATCTCTACAATTTTAATACCGTGTAAAGAGGTCTCGTACTACCTATTTTCATTCTACCTTGCTTTGTTGTCTATTTAATTAATTTAATAATTAGTAAAGGAGCTATTAAGGCTAGAAATAGCCTTTAAAAAGCTCTGCGTAAAGCGTAGGCCTTATACCTCCGGAAGCTGCGTTCTTTTTATATCCGTAAGGGCCTTTTGCTAATTTATAATCTAAGTAGCTAAGTTAGTTCGATCTAGTAAAGATAAAACCCTTGAAAAATTCATAAGGACTTCCTTTTCTTTATTTTATAAAGAGGGCTATACCCGTCTTTATAGTAAGGAGAGCTTAGTAAGAATATTATAAATATCTATAATCGTAAAATAGTAATTTCTGATATTTTTTATAATATATTACTATAAAGTAAAAAGGGCTTTTTCCTAGTCTTTATAGCTTTATAAATTAGTTTAATACCTTAAGTAAAAGAACGTATAGACTTTAAAATTATTAATAAAAAGGTTAGTAATTTCCTTTGCTTTCGGATTTCCTTATAAGACTAAGGGTTCCTTAAAAAGCCGCAAAAAGGGCTTTTTAAGGCAATTAAAGGATCGATTTAATCCTAAAATCCGTAGGGTATAGCGTATTTTTATATCGTTAAAATCTAACGTTCTTAGTTAAAAGAGCAATTAAGGGCGGTTTTTTTTAAAGAGCTCGCAAATTCTATTATTATAAGGGAGTAAAATATACTCTCCCGCAGCCTATAGGCCAAATACAGCATAAATAACACATAACATAAATACGCTAAAATATACATTAAATCCGCTATACAATTCTGCATACCATACATATTTCCTTGCATTATTCCACCCACACATAAGCAAGATATGAGCAGATTAGGAAGAGGTGTGTGTGGAGACTATATGCATGATCCGTGCCAAGTCGCTACGCCACCTCGTATTCCTTGCGGGATTAATCCCTAGGCTTATAAATACAATATTGACCTAATAATAGCTATTGGCCCACTATGCATGACTGCGCTAGACAGGGGGCTCTTTTCCAAATCACTTAAGTTACTTGTAGCTTGGGAATTGTCTATATAAGGAAGCCTTAGTCCCCCCTTTACCTTAGATAGATTATTAACCTTACATATACACATCTCACCCATTTCTTTACCTTTCCGCACACTCTTTACATCTCTGTGATCCCCTTACTCCTAGCTACAAGCCTGCTCTCTTCTGCACCCATTTGCTCCTTAATTCCTTCTTTTAGCCTTAAAATAGCTACTTAGTTTACTAAACCCTCTTTACCTTTACTACGATCTACGCTACCCGATTAAAATACGCTAAGAAGCTTAAGGTTAAAAAGTTAACCGTTATAAGTGCTTTCTTAAGGCAAAGGCTTAAAGCGCCTTCTAAGAATACGATTTATATATTATATAGCTATAACCCCCCTCTTATCTTAAAGAGCCTTTACTTAAACTTAAGGAGGAATGCCGCAAACGTTTAATTCTCTCTTTATTTAATTATATAAATAGCCGCCGCCGCCTGCGATTAAATATTAACATTAAGGTAAATCGAATTAAGGTACTTAAGGAATTCTTACTAATCGTAACCTTAATCCGCGCCGGTACTATAGTAAGTCGCTATAATCTACTATAGCCCCGTATTTAAGTAGTTATAGATTAAGTAGAAAACCTCCTTTAAGCTTAAAAAGAAGTCTTAGTCGATCTTATACTTTTCTTATATATATCGTGCTTAAGGCGTAAAGTAGCGCCGCTAGCCGTTAAATTTCCTTAGCGCTAAGAGTAGCTTTTAATAGTCCTTTTTCTTTAATACTTCTTTTTCCGTTATAGGCGTTATAGCCCTTACTATTATATTATAAGGTAGTATTAAACTACTAATTAGTAAGCCGGCCCCTCTTTATATATATATCCTTACTATTTCTTTTAGCTTTTATATTAAGGCCCCGAACTAGCTTATTAGCTATTAAATCTACTACTAGCTTGCTTAAACTTAGTAGCTTCTTTTAACGGCCTTTACTTATAGCGAGAAGATCGCTTATTTAACCCTCGTTTAAATATTAGCCTCTCTTAGCCCTCCCTCTTAAGCCCCTTAAGCATAGCCCCTTTATACTAAGTAGGCTTTTTACTTACGCTATATTATAGTTAGTAAGTCTTTTCTTAAGTTATATAACCTCGTTTAAAAGGAGCTTTAAATATATTAAGGGCCTATATATACTTAGTTTAGTAGCACGTAGCTAAATAATTATTTATCTAAAGCTAAAGAGGGAAAGGGGAAATCTCTATTTAGGCTACGTAGCTTTATACTTTATAAAGGTCGCTTAAGTAGCCCGTACTTAGGTTAAGTTCGGGTTAAACTAAGGCCGAGTTTAGGTAGAGTTTTATGCGACTTTAGCTAAATATTAGCCCGACTCCGGGTTATTCGCTATAGTATAACTATAGCTCTTCTTATAGCATAGCCTATAATAATTATACTAGCTTAATTTACGTTATTAAGTTTATAATATTAGCTTTAATTAGTAGTAATTAATTTATAGTATTAGCTTTAACTAATAGTAATTAGTTTGTGCTTTATTTTTTTATCCTTATACTATAACGCATAGTAAATAGTAGTAATTCTTAATTATTAAAATAAAAATCCTTAAAATATTTACTAAGCTAAAACTAACTATATTTTATAATTAAGCACTTATCTTATAAAAACTTAAATATTAAACGATATTTTCTTTTATAAAAAGCTCTTATTAGCCTTTAAGTTTAATCTAAATAATAAGCACTTTTATTTTAAGCGCTTATAATAAAACTTTAAGATAAGTAGGCTATAAAAGCAAAAAATACTACGGCTTATTAAGTATATTAGTTTAATAATCTTCTTTACCTTTTTTTTAGGTATTATACTATAATAACCTATTAAGCTAAATAAGATATAAAATAAGTCCCGCTTAGCTAAGCTAGAACTACCGCTTTTTAAAAGGTAATCTGCTTTATAAATACTAAAAGAAAATGAACTATAAAATACTAAAACTTATATAACTAAGTAAACTAAATTCGGGATTACTTTAAGAAATTAATAATCCTTTAAATAAAAAAAGGTAAGGATAAGCCGACTTAAAGACCTTTTAGTTCCTTACTTTTTAAATACCCTTTAAATTCAGCTTATAATAAAGCTACTTTTTCTTTAAGACGATAAGCTTAGTAAATAATCTTACTACATGCTACTAAAAAAGGTTAGTTTATACGCTTTAACTAAAAATCCGCTTTAAAGAATACTTAGTAGGTTTTAAGTTTAGTATTATGATTTAGCTTTATCTACTAAAGCCGCGCTAACTAAGGTATTTTAATACTTTTAATTAATAAAAATAAGCCTTTTATGCTTAAGGCTTTATAGTGTATTAAATTTTAAGATATATATAAAAGAAAAGGTTAAGCACTTAATAAAAGTATTAAGGCTAAGACCTTAATAATAAGCGATATAATATAGTAAGTTATACCTTTAGTAAGCTAAACCTATTTATACTTAGCGCGTAAATAATAAGACTAAGCATAGCTTTAAGCCCCTTTATAAGAATAGTAATAATATTTAATAAATAATCTTTTAGTCTTTTTTAAGCACTAATAAAACGCGCTTATTAAGCCTTAAAAAGAACTTAAAATATAAGCTAAGAATACAAGGAGACTAAACTTATTAAGACCGCTAAAAGTATCTTTTAATAAAGTTTAAAAAGATAATAAAGCTAGTATATTCTTAAGAATAAACCGTTTTATTAACTTTATTCGCTAAAACGCGAATAAAAGTAAAGTTTATATAGATAAATTAAGTATATAATTGCCTTTTTTCTTTTATAAAGGCGCGGCGGAAAAGTATTTTAAAGACCTTTTAAAACTATTATAAAGAAAACTTAATAAGCTTAGTATAAAACTAAGCTAATAAATCTCCGCCTTAAAAAATGTTTAAAATCCGCTTAAATATAGCGATATAAGCACTTAATAAAAAGCACTTTACTATTAAAAATATAATAATAAGGTTGAACTTAAAGTCTTAAATATTGCGCTTATAATATAAAGCTAAAGCCGTGCTTTTTAAGCTAAACAACTTAATTATAGTAATTTAATAAAAGCTAAACGTTTATTTATAAAAGTTCTTATACTATTTAATAAGAAATAAGGATATTAATAGATAGGTTAATAAATATAAAGAAATTCTTCCTTAGCTATATATTAAATGTACTTAAAGATCTTAAAAGCACTTATTAATATAAAAAAAAGACGTTTAACTTATAAAAAGGTAAGGCCTAACTAGCTATATTTTATATATACTTAAAGGATAGTTTAAAACGCCTTAACTATAAATTAAAGGCTTATTAAAACTATAAGTTATATTTTGTAACCGCTTAGCTTAAGCGGAAATACTATAAGCTTTATAGCGTTTACTAAGTTAAGAAAGAAACCTATTTAAATAGCTAAAGATATAAACTAAGGTCTTTTAGCTTAAAAGAGAAAAGACTTTTAAGATTATATACTAATTAACGTTAAAACTAAACTAACTATACTTTATAACTAAAAAAAGAACTATAATAAAAATAAACGACTATTTAAAAGATAAAGAGTATAATATAATATAAGAGAGTGATTTTACTACTTTAATAAATTAGCTATTTAATCCTTACTTAATTAGCTAAGCATAAAGTAGTGTATAAATTATATAAAAACCCGTATTAAATAGCCTAGCTTCGGCTCGTTATCTTTTAAGTCCTTACGTCCTTAAAAGATATCTATAACGTTATATATAAAACTAAGGAGGTTAAGGTAGCTAGATAAAACAAGGATCCGCTTAGACCTAAACTAACCTTAACTAACTTTAAATACAAATTGCCGCATAAAAAAGGGACATATAGCTACGGGGTAAAATGCTTTAAAATCAAGATTTTTCGGGCATTAAGACCGCCCGAAAGCCGGTCCGGATATATCACTCCGTTCCCTTATATTTATCTATAAAAAGTGAATCTCCTACTATTAAAAAGCTAAAGATTCTATAAGCACTTACGCACTTAATTCTTTATTAATTAGTTCTAGCTAAATCCTGCCTTATATAATATCGACTCCTTTATTACGTGCTATTACGTAATCTCCTAGTTTCCCTATAATATCGCTGCTGCTTTAACCTTTAATAAGTTATAAGCCCGGCTTAGCTTACTACGCCGGGAAATTAATTACTCCTCTAACTAGCTTTAGAAAATTCTAAGAAAAGTACGACCCCTTTTTAAAATCGCCTATCTAACCTCCCTTAAAATCGAACGTTAATTAAACGACTAAATCTCTTAGAATTAATACTTAAAGATATCTTAACCTAAATCACCTCTTTTAATCTCTTTCCCTTTTTAAAAAAGTCAATAGAAATCTCCTTATCTATATAAAATTTTCTTAAGATTCCCCTTTCTCCGCTAAAACCCTTTACTTCCTTAAGAATTTCCTTAGAATTTCCTTTACTTATCCTTACTAACTTCTTTTATCCTTCGACCCTTTTAAAGTTACAATTTAACATTTCTTTACTTACTTATTATATCTTATTAAAGATATATAAAATAGTAAAATAGAAAGAATACGAGTTCTTTAAGTTAAAGGGTAATTTAAATTATACCTTATAGACTATTAAAATGCGAGTAATTCTTATTAAAAAAAGGCTTGTAGCTACTTTAAAGCAAGCTAATTATACTAAGATAAAAGAGGCTCTTACCTTAATTTTCCTACGCTTAAAAGACGGTCCCTTAATATAAATTAAGCACGTAACTACTACTAAAGATACTTAAAAAGAGCTGCAAAAGCTATATAATCCCTTGAATTTCTCGTTAAATCATTTGCTTATAAAATAGCTATTTAACTTAAGTCCTATAAGAGAGTGAATTTACTACTTTAATAAATTAGCTATTTAATCCTTACTTACTTAGCTAAGTATAAGGGGGTGTATAAATTATATAAAAACCCGTATTAAATAGCCTAGCTTCGGCTCGTTTTATTCTAAGTCCTTACGTTCTTATATAATATTTATAACGTTATATACGGAACTAAGGAGGTTAGGGTAGCTAGATAAAATAAGGATCCACTTAGACCTAAATTAACCTTAACTAACTTTAAATACAAATTGCCGCATAAGGAAGGGATATTTAGCTACGGGGTAAAATGCTTTAAAATTAATATTTCTCGGGCTTTAAGAACGCCCGAAGGCCGGTCCGGATATGTCACTCCGTTCCCTTATATTTGTCTATAAAAGGCAAATCTCCTACTACTAAATAGCTAGATATTCTATAAGCACTTACGCACTTAATTCTTTATTAATTAATTCTAGCTAAATCTTACCTTATATAACATCGACTCCTTTATTACGTGCTATTACGTGATCTCTTAATATCCCTACAACTTTTGCTGCTGCTCTAACCTTTAATAGGTTATAAGCCCGGCTTAGCTTACTACGCCGGGAAATCAATTACTCCTCTAACTAACTTTAAAAAATTCCGAGACAATTACGACCCCTTTCCTTAATTACCCGTCTAACCCTCCTAAAAATCTAACGTTAATTAAACGACTAAATCTCTTAGAATTTATACCTAAAGATATCTTAACCTCGATTACTTCCTTTAATTTCTTTTCTTTTTTAGAAAATTCTCTAGAAATCCCCTTATCTATATAAAAATCTCTCGAAAATATCTTCTCCGTTAAAACTCCCTCCCTCTTTAGGATTTTGCCTAGAATTTCCTTTATAAATCCTTACTAACTTCTTTTATCTTTCGACCTTTCTTAAGTTAAAAATTACCTTTTCTTTACTTACTTATTCTATCTTACTAAAGATATATAAAATAGTAGGCTAAAAAGAATACGAGTTTTTTAGGTTAAAGGGTAATTTGAATTATACCTTATAGACTACTAAAATACAAGCAATTCTTATTAAAGAAAAGCTTATAGCTGCTTTAAAGTAAGCTAATTATGCTAAGATAGAAGAGGCTTTTGCCTTAATTTTCCTATGCTTAAAAGACGGTCCCTTAATATAGATTAAGCACGTAACTACTGCTAAAGATGCTTAGGAAGAGCTATAAAAGCTATATAATTCCTTGAACTTTTCGTTGAATTATTTGCTTATAAAATAGCTATTTAACTTAAGTCCTTCCGACTTATAGTTAGAGAAATACCTTTATAAGGTAAAAGAGGTCTACGAGGAATTAAAATCTCGAGAAATAGACATTCCGGAAGTAGTTCTTATAGCATAGATTTTATATTCCCTTAGCGGGGAATTTAAAAGCTATATAACTAATATTACGTTAAGCCTTAAGCATAATTCTATAGCCTTTCCTTATAAGACCCTTATAGCTAGTCTTTTAAACGAAGCTAAAAAAGTAGAGGATATAAAGGACTCTTCGGAGAAAGCTTTCTTATTACGGAAGAAGCCTTAAAAAAAGCAGGGGAATTCCTTAAATTCTTACTATAAAGAATGTAAAAAACCAGGCTACTTAATAGCTAATTGCTTCCGGCTTTACCCTAAAAAAGCCCCTTTTTATTTAGTGCTTAAAAGGAAGAAAATAGACGATTTAAATAAGGTAAGTAAGAAGAAACTTACCTTAAAAAAGTCTTCTTCTTTTTCTTCTTTTAAAAAGAAAAAATTAAAGAAAAGAGTAAAAGAGGAAGAATTAAGCGAAGAGGGAGATAAGGTTTTAAATTTAACCGAAATAGACCTTAATATAGATCCTATCGACCTTTCTTAGCTATCCTCTCCTCTCTTTTAAGCTCCTACCCCCGGGGTAGCCTCGAATAACTCTATAGAGGTAATTTTAACCTCTATAGAGGAAACCCCTTTTAAAGCAGATTTAAAAGCTAATAAAGATACTCTTTTAAGACCTTTAAAAGCCTTACTCCTTCGGATCCGAGAATTAGTATTAAAGTTAAAGGAAGGAGGATTTCCTAGATATAGGAAAAGGACTCTTAATTTTATATATAATACTAATACTACTAAGCATATAGTTATAAATAAAAATCACCTTATTAACTATAAAGAGATTAAAACAAAAGTCTGCTAAGGAAAAGCTTCCTTTATATTAGTAAAAGGAAAGGGGGGTTTAGTATTTAAATTTCTATATTTTAAAGTAAGATATACGCTTAAAGATTGTTTTTATATACTTAAAATTAAAGTTAATATAATTAGCTAGTTATATTTAAAGAATACTTATGCTTTTATAAGTAAGGATAAAGTCCTTCTTTTTAATAATAAAGCATAGATTCTTATTAAGGGATATCTTAAAAATAAACTTTATTATATTCCTTTAAAACCTTAACTAAAAAAGAATTCCCTTCTTATTACCTTTTTAAAGGCAAAGGATAAAGATTTCTATACTTAGTATTTACGCCTTAAGCATATAAATTATAAGGCTATTTTAAAAGTATTAAAAAGGTATGTTATTATTATTACTATTATTAAGTTTACGCTAAGGACTTAATTTAAGTTTTTAAAAATTCGATATTTATAAATAGGAGGGAAAAACCGGAGTGCCTAGGGTAAAACCTCCCCTTATTTACTTTTAGTCTACCTCGTATAAGGTCTTATAACTTTATATAAAAAAAAAGGGAGTGCGCTTTCCGCTACGAGTATATCCTACTCGCTAAGCAGTTCGACGCGGCCTAGCGAGGCCGGGGCCGCCTTTAACCTAAGCGGCCTATAGTCCGGAGCACCGCGCTTTAAGCTTAAAGTATAGGCAATAGACCCTCTTTTATCCCCCTTATCCGCCCTCTTAATATAGGGGCGGGAGGGGTAAGCGGGATTTTAACCCACGCCCCTCCTATAAGTAGCGCGACCTTAAAGGGTAGGCCCGTAGTAGTCCCCGCTAATAAGAATTTAGCGCCCCGCCCCGCGCGTATATTCTTAATTAGGACTATTATTTATTTACGCCGCTTAGTTACTAATCTCGCGCTAAGCTCTAAAGATAAAGCCTTTTATATACCGCGCGCGTGCGCTAGCGCTTCTCTTTTTTTTACCGGAGATACGCTTATCTTTCTTACGAGCTTATTATTCACTCGCCGCCTTACTTCCTTTACGTACTTATCGTTCCGCTATCGTCGCGTTTATTATCTTTATCGCTACTATACTAAAGAAGAAAGTTACTTTTTTTAACCTTAATATAGGTCTACTCCTTAAGCTATTAAGTAAGAATACTAAGGATAAAGAGGCTTAGGCTTATCGTAATACTAAGTATAAAATTCCTTATTATATATATATAGGCAATCTATTAAGCGACGATATACTTATAGTTTTCTAGGGCTATTAAAACTAAGCCTATATATATTTAAGTCGTGTTTACCGTATAAGTATACGTAGTTCGCGTAGCTAATCTTCTTTTAGCTATCTTTATAAAAGCGTATATTGCTTGCTCCTTAGGTAACCGTTTTTATTTTTAAGTAAGTAGTCTTGCGTTAAACCCGCTTATATACCTTAGTTAATCCCCTATATAGCTTACCGCTATAAGTAAGGACGCGGCTTATTAGCTTTACGCTGCTTAGAAGGAGTTATATAAATCCGGCCGGCTTATTAAGCGCTTTATATATATAAAGCTCGCCTTTATAGCGATAGAGCTTAAGCAGCGCGCCGGCGCCACCACGGCACGGGCTCTTATGTCTAGTGCTCCCCTTAGCCCGGCCTCCCTTAACGAAAACGTTAAGCTGCTCGCCTTTACCTTCGGCCGCTTCGTTAATAACGCGCGCGCGGCCCGCGAGACTAACGTATTAAAAAGGTATAATAAAGATATAAAGATGCCTTTAAAAGAAGAGAATAAAACAAAACATTGCGAGATTTATATAAAGGTAAAGGCTATAAATAAGGTAAATAAATAACCTTCGAATAAGACCTATTCTTGCCTTAAAAAATAGTATTAAATATTTAAGGGCTTATTAAAACGCCTACTTATAACAAATATTACTACTATATCTCTTTCTTAGATATATAAACCCGATTTCTAGACCTATACCTCCTTAAAAGTAAGGGGGAAGCTATAAAAAGGTTCTTAAAATTTAAGAATAGGGTTAAAAATAACCCGGATAAAACTAGGATTAAAGAAGTATTTTTAGATAATGCAAAGGAATTTATATATAAGATAAAAACACACTATAAAATAAACGGTATCCTATTTAATTGTAGCCCTCTTAAAACACCGGAATTAAATAGTAGAATAAAGAGAATAAATCGCACTAAATTAAAGAACGTCCGTTCTTTATTATATATAGCAAGATTGCTTAAATATCTATTAGGTAAAGCTGTTTTAATAGCTACTTACCTATATATTAGATCTTTATATTTAGCTATAGGCTTTACAAGCCCTATAAAAAAGAGGGATAATATAATAATACCTTTCGAGACCTTAAATAAAATAAAGACCTTTAAAAGCCTTGTTTATTATGAAAATAAGGACCTAAAAGATAAGCTCGAAGCTAAAGCCTTTAAGGGAGTAATTATAGGCTATAGTAAAAACGCCTATAAAGTCTAGGATTTTTCTAAGAGAAAATTAATAGTCTCTAAAGATATTACTATACTAGAAAATAAGGTTATAAATAACTCTTTTAATACTATAAAAGACTTCGATTTTAATATAATTCTAAAGAATTAAGATAAGCTAAAGGCCTATAGCCCTATAAAGGAAGACCTTTTAGAGGAAACTACTAAAGAAATTCCCTTAACCTCTATAAAAGAAGGTTCTCTAAATAAGGATTTATATAAAGATCCTAGCCCTACTAGTCGTATAGTAGTGGAAATACCTAAGAAGCTTAACGGGTCTTATACTAACTATATAAATTACCTTAATATTTGCCTGCTTTAAAATAACGATTATAAAGAATCTATTTTAGCTATAATAGAATAAGATAATAATTAAGGTTTGCTAAATACCTATAAATAGGCGTAAATAGCTTTAATTTAGCTAGCTAGAAATTTGCTATGCTAAGGGAAATAAACTAACTAATTAAATATAATACTTAGGGATTTGCCTATCTCCTTAGCAATAAGGAGGCTTTAGGTGGCCGTTAAGTCTATACTATTAAGAAGGATAGTGAAAATTAAATTATTAAATATAAAGCCCGTTTCGTAATTTAGGGATTTAAGTAGATATACGGCTTAGATTACCTAAAGACCTTCTTAACTACGGCTAGAACTAAATCTACTAAAAGTATTCTTATTCTAGCAGTTTTAAATAATTATTAAGCTATGTAAATAGATATAACTAATGCCTTCGTTTACGCTAATATAGATTCGGAAGTATATATTAATCTTTTTCTAGGCTACGAACAATATACTTTAGAAGACTATTATTTTAAGAATAGGTCTTATTATAGAAAGGAAGAGATATATCTATTAAAATTTATAAACTTATATAATAAAGTTTTAATAAAAGCAAAGCTAAAGAAAGCATTATACTGTCTTAAATAAAGCCTAAAGCTTTAGTATACTTATTTAAAAGAAATACTAAGTAAACTCGGATTTTTCCCCTTTTTACTAAAAGAGAGGGTATTTATAAATAAACGCTATGAAAATGCTCTAGCTATCTACATAGACAACTATCTTATAGTAAGCCCCTTAAAAACGATAATAAAAAAAGACTATTTAAAGAATTAGCTAAATACCTAGAGTTTACTATACTAAGAGATATAAAAGACTTCTTACGTTTAAATATATAAATTAACCGAGATAAAAAAGAGCTATATATATCCTAAGAAAAATATACTTTAAATAAAATAAAGGAGTTTAATAAAGAGGCTATAAGAACTTTAAATACGCCTGCTATAGTAGGATTTAAGCGAGTAAAAGCTAAGGAATTACCCTTAAAAGAAGTAATATTACAATTTTAAAAAGAAATAGGATCTTTATTTTTTTTAGCCTTATTTATAAGGCTAGATATCCTTTATTTAATTATATCTTGTGCGAGATTCGCTGCTAAACTAGACAATCCGTATATAAAGGCTTTAAATATAACTTAGAAATGTTTAAATAAATACCCTAGCCTTAAGATTAAATATACGTATAATATCCCTTTAGACTTTTTATATATAAAAGGTTATATTAATGCTAGTTAGGCGTTAGATTTAATAGACGCCTGCTTAGTCTTAGGGTACTGTTTTTATATATATAACAACGCTATAAGTTAGGCTCGTTTTAAGCAAATATTAGTTACTCTCTTTACGTATAAGGTAGAATATATAGGCCTTAAGGAGGCTGCAAAAGAAGCTATATATTTAAATAGTCCCTTTACTGCAATTACTAGAGATTTATTTATAAAGATCTTAAATAGTATTCCCCTTATTTCAATAGATAATACTGCTGCTATTACATTAGCAGAAAATCCTAAATTCTATAAGCGTACTAAACTTATACGTGCTGCATATTACTATACGAGAATAAATATAAGAAACAAAGAAATTAGGGTCTTTTATATTAAATCAGAAGATAATATAGCTAATATCTTTACTAAAGAATTAAGTCTTACTTTAATTAATAAGTTTAAAACCGGATTATCGTTAGTATAAGAAGTCCTATAAATATAAGGAGTAGTTAAAGGTTATTCTTTTGCTTTTTATACCCTTCCTCCTACTAAGTCTTTTCTCTTTTAAAGGTTTCCTAAATAAAAATTAAAAGAACTAGGTTTTTAAATTACTATTAATTTTTCCTAGAGACTAAGCTACCTATTTACGCCTAGATAATAGAACTATAGATTTTTCCTTCTATAAGGTCTTTCTATAAGTAAAAAACCTTAAGATGTTTTTTCCTAAAAAGAAAGGTTTTTTATATACCCTAAGTATAAAAAAGGTTTTCCTATATAACTAAGGGCTTTACCTTATATATATACTACCTTAATAAATTAGTAAAGAGTATATAAATCTACTCTTTAAGGGAGGCTATAAAGAAGTGATTTTACTACTTTAATAAATTAGCTATTAAATCCTTACCTTATTAGCTAAGCATAGGGGGGTATATAAATTATATAAAAACCCGTATTAAATAGCCTAGCTTTAGCTCGTTATTTTAGAGGTTCTTCCGTTCTTATACGATATCTATAATATTATATACGGAACTTAGGAGGTTAAGGTAGCTAGATAAAACAAGGATCCGCTTAGACTTAAACTAACCTAAACTAACTTTAAACACGAATTGTCGTATAAAGAAGGGACATTTAGCTACAAAGTAAAATGCTTTAAAATTAACATTTCTCGGGCTTTAAAACCGCCTAAAGGCCGGTCCGGATATATTACTCCGTTTCCTTATATTTATCTATAAAAGGTGAATCTCCCGCTACTAAATATCTAGAGATTCTATAAGCACTTATACACTTAATTCTTTATTAATTAATCCTAGCTAAATCCTGCCTTATATAATATTAACTCCGTTATTACATGCTATTATATAATCTCCTAATTTCCCTATAAATTCGCTGCTGCTCTAACCTTTAATAAGTCCCTCTAACTTATAGTTAGAAAATATAATAAGTCGGCCTTAACAAGGCGAAAGTAGTAGTTATGCTACTATTTATTATTATAGGGTAGCTATTTAATTTACCTACTACGGTAAGTGGTGCGCTAAGCGTATAAGAAAAAAAGACGAATTAACTAAGCTGCTAGCTAGTTAATTAACCACGCTTATTAAAGGTCGGTTATACGGGCGCAGCCTAGGCTTAATCTAAGGCCTAGCCCGTAATACTAACCCCTCTTTACCCCTGCTACCTTTAGGCGGGGCTAATAAGTCGTCTCCCTTAGCCGGTAGCTTAGTAGCTATAAGCTTAAGCCGTCCTTACTAGTGCGTTAGCAGGTCGTAAACTTAAGACCTTTTATTATAGCTTAGTTAACTATAATAGGTCGGCCTTAATAGGGCTAAAGTAGTAGTTATACTACTATTCGTTACTACGGGGTAGCTATTTAATCTACCCGCTGCGGTAGGTAGTACGCTAAGCGCACGGCAAAAGAAAACGAATTAACTAAGCTGCTAGCTAGTTAATTAACTACGCTTATTAAGGGTCGGTTATATAAGCGCAGCCCGGGCCTAATTTAAAGCTTAGCTTATAATAGAAAAATACCTTTATAAGGTAAAAAAGGTCTATAAGGAATTAAAATCTTAAGAAATAGATATTTTAAAAGTAGTTTTTATAGTATAGATTTTAAATTCCCTTAGCGGGGAGTTTAAAAGCTATATAACTAATATTACGCAGAGCCTTAAGTATAATTCTATAGCCTTTTCTCTTTAGACCTTTATAGCTAGTCTTTTAAACGAAGGTTAAAGGGTAAAGGATATAAAAGACTTTTTAAAAAAAGCGTTCTTACTTTAAAAAAAGCCTTAAAAAAGTAAGGGAATTCTTAAAATTCCTACTATAAAGAATGTAAAAAACTAAGCTACTTAGTAGCTAATTACTTCCGACTTTACTACTACGCCTTATAGTATAAAAATAAAGGGATAAGGCGCAAACTAATTATTCTTAGTTAAGGCCGGTACTATAAACTAATTACCGCTAGTAAAGGCTAGTACTATAAACTAATTACCGCTATTTAAGCTAATATAATAAACTAATAACTATATGTAAATATATATAAAGGTTTAAAAATAGTAAAAGGCTTATCTATTCTTTATAGCATAGCTAGCTACTTTATACTTAGTTCTTTAAGCTAAATTTAAGCATCTTTAACTATACTATCCTTTTATTTATTATTAGTACGTAAATAAACCGTAAATATCCTTATAAAATCACTTAATAAACTAAGTATAAGCTTAGTTAAAAACACTATAAACTATAGTTAGGGAATTCCTTTAAATATCCTTAACTATCCCTTTAAAATCGCGGTAAAGTTAATCCTATATCTTCTAAGGTGCTTTTATAATTAAAAATAAGTCGAACTATAGTTAGGATATCCCGCGGAAATCCTTATATATTCTTTAAAGATACCGGCAGAATCCGCTTAATAGTTTCCCTAGTATTTTTTATAGTTAAAAACATTATAAATTATAATTAAGTAAGCTCTTAAGCCTTTATAGTTATATCTTAAAAACCTTAATAAGGTCTAACCGGTAATATTTATTATATCCTTTTAAGAAAGCTTTTATAGTATATACTTTAAGCGTTCTTATCGCAGGGTTTTTAAGGCTCCTTAAAAGTAAAGTAAGGAGTTTAAATATAGCTATTAAGATTCTATAATAACTCCCTTAAGAAAGAAAGAAAAACTAATCTCCTTATTAGTTTAAAGTAAAAATAAAAGAAAGGGGGCGCTAAGTAATAGCTTTATAGTAACGTCTTTACGCTATATTAATAGTATATTGTCTTTATCTTTTAAATAGTTTCTTTTAGCTTATTTAGCTTATAGTAACTAAGTAGCTTAAGATAGTTAATAAGCGGCTTTTATTATAAATCCTTACCTCTTATTTAGTTATATATCTTTATTTTTATTAAGGCGATTAGCGCGTTTAGCTAAAACTTATAGTAAAGTTTTCCGACTTTCCTTTAAAGCGTGCGTTTAAGTACTTATTAAGTAATAAGGAGTCTCCGCGCTAAGGAATATTTTAATTCCTTAGCGGGATATATTATAAAAAACTAGCTTTATTTAAGCCTTATTTAGTATTATTATCTTACTTACCCTTTATACCGTTTTTTAATCCTCCGCTAAATTTCCTATATTACTTATTCGCTTTATAAGCCGCTTATAAGCGAGATATTATATCTTACTTACTACCGCTATCGTAATTATCCCCTGCTTTTTATTACCGGGCTTTTTAAGTTATTATCCTTTTTATATAGCGCTATTACTTATACCTTTCCGCTAATTAACGCGCGTTTAGCTACTAAGAAGGTATTAAGGTAAAGGTAGGCTATTTAGCTAATATTAATAAGTATAGTTAGCATTAAAGTATTAAATATTTATATTCCCGCTTAAAAGCGGGTAATAAAGTCTTTAATAGACTTAATGCTTAACCCCTCGCTCTTAAGGTTTTTAACGTGCTTAAGAGTTTTAAAAAACCTTTTTATAAAAGGGGCCTTAAAAGCGAGAATATAAAGCGCGTAATCGGTATAGCTAATAAGGCGGATATCGAAGCTTAAGAATTTTATTACTTAGGTTAAAGTTAAGTTACGTTTAGACCTTTTACGGGCTTATAAGTAAAACCTAGCGTAGTTTATAGCTAGGCGGAAACTTTTAATTCTTATAGTCTTATCGCTAAAGTATAAGCCCGCGAAGCGAGGCTTATAAAGGATTATATTAGTTATTATTAGCGGCTTTTATAAGATTAAGCGGCGGAATATATTATAAAGCTAGTTATTACTATCTCCTTTTATTAAGGAAGGATAGCGGATAGATTATAATAAGGCGCTTATACGCTTTTATATAGCCGGGCTAAGTATAATAGCGGGTAAAAAGAGCGTTTATTAAGCGAGACTAAATAAGTCCTTAAGGCTTATAGCGGCTATAAACTAAGAAGGGGATTTTATAGCATAGGCTAAACTATATACGAAGTAAGATAAGGTTTTAGCTATAGTAGCTTAAGATACCGCTATAAACCTAGCTATAAACTAGTTAAGCTAGGCCTTAAATATATAATTAAGGACGGCGCGGATATTATTTTAATCGTTTAGCTAAAGTACGTTTCCGCTAGCTATAGCGGCTACTATAAATCTTAGGACTATAGCGAGGTTAGCTAACCTAAAAGCGTTAAGTATTAGCTAGTTATTCTACTAATAAGGATTTCTAGCTATGCTTTAAAAAATAAATAAGTAATAAGGGCTTTTAAATAGTAAGAGCTATACGGGAGGTATAGCTAAGTTGCCGCAAAACCGGCCGTTTAAACTACGCTATAATATAAAGCTAAGAGGCGAGTTATCTAAGTTAAGTATTTAAAGAGGGTAGTATAAGCTATCTTTTATAGTGCCGTAATTTAAGTTAAATCTATTAGCTTAAGCGCGGTTGCGGAAAGCGGCGTAAGATTTTATAGAAGCTTAAACTTAAAGGTTTTAACTTTTATTAAAGGACTTAAGGCTTTAAAAAATAGCCGCCTTATTTCTATAAAGTTTAAGCGCCCGCTTATATTCTTTATATTAAAGGTATAAAGGCTTATAAGAAAGCGGGCTATAAAAGTAGTTATAAAATAGCTAGTCTTAGTTATAAAAGATTTTAAACGATAAAAAGACTTAAGATAAGAGTATAAGAATTATAGGCTTAAGGTAAAGAAGGTAATATATATAAGAGTAAGTAAAGTATAGCGGGCTTTAGCTAGCGGTAAAGAGAAATATAGTTATAAAAGAAAAAAAGGAAAGGGAAGAGGGTAAGCGGCGGAGAGAATTTAAATAAGTATATTATAAAGCTAAAAGAGCTTTATTACTTAAAGTAAATAGCGGTATATTATTATTAAAAGAACTAATTACCTTAAGTATAATAAGTTATAGTTTTATATAACTTATAATAGCTTTTAAGTCTTATACGTAAGCTTAACCGCTTAATTCTCTTAGTTAAAGAGTTTTATATTAAGTTATAAAGGCCGCGTATTATACTTTTATTTAAACTACTTAAGTAGCTAACTCCCTTTATATGTTTTTAAAGGCTTTTATAATCTTAAGTAAGAAGACCGCTTTTTCGTTTACTTATAAGTTATAGCTACTTAGCTAGCCTTTTTAAGCTACGAAGAACTCTTTTTTTAGCTTTCCGCTGCCTTTTTTTATTATATAGCTTTATAAAATTCGTTTTACTTTTTACTTATTTAAGTAAAGTATCCTTTTATCTTAAACTAAGCTTAAGTATATAGCTAGCTTATCCGCTAAGCGTAGTTATACTATTAAAACGACTAAATTAATATTAAGGGACCTTTTTATATCTAACTAATATATAAGCTATTTTACTTTAGTAGTAACTTTAAATAGCCTAGTATATTTTTTTTAAAGCTTTACTCGTTTACTATCCGTAATATAATAGCCCTTACTAAGCTATAGCTAGACTTAATCGCTAGGCTTAAATTCTAATAAGCAGTATTTCTTATTATATTTATCCTTTATAACGGCTTAAGTATAAGTAATAGCTAACTTAGCTTCTTTTTATAAGACCTCTTAGTTTCGTAAGTATAAGTAGTTATTAAGGACTTAAAAGCCGTTATCTATTCTTATTTTTATAATAAGCTTACTAAAGGCTATATAAATTACTAATAAAAAGGAATTATTAAAGCTAAATTAAAAGGCGATTAGTATATTAGTTTAATATAAGTCTAGGAAATTAATAGTAAAGAATCGTAGCGCGATTTCTATAGTTTAGTTTCGCCTTTTTAATAAGTATAATAAGTCGGCCTTAATAAAGCTAAAGCAATAATCATACTACTATTCGTTACTATAAGGCAGCTATTTAATCTACCCGCTATAGCAAGTAATACGCTAAGCGCACGGTAAAAGAAGACGAATTAACTAAGCTACTAGCTAGTTAATTAACCACGCTTATTAAGGGTCGGTTATATAAGCGCAGCCCGGGCCTAATCTAAGGCCTAGCCCGTAACACTACCCCCTCTCTACCCCCGCTACCCTTAAGCGGGGCTAATAAGTCGTCTCCCTTAGCCGGCAGCTCGGTAGCTATAAGCTTAAGCCGTCCCTACTAGTGCGTCGGTAGGTCTCGAACCTAAGGCCCTTTATTATAGCTTAGTTAACTATAATAGGTTAGCTTTAATAGGGCTAAAGTAGTAGTTATATTACTATTCGTTGCTACGGGGTAGCTATTTAATCTACCCGCTGCGGTAGGTAGTGCGCTAAGCGCACGGTAAAAGAAGACAAATTAACTAAGCTGCTAGCTAGTTAATTAACCACGCTTATTAAGGGTCGGTTGTATAGGCGTAGCCCGGGCTTAATTTAAGGCCTAGCCTGTAATAATAAGCTATTAGTTTAAAAGTACTAAGCGGTAAATATAAAAAGCTTCGATTTAAAAGCTTATTATAAGGTCCGCTTAAATACTAAGGTAAACTTTACGTCTTAGTTAAAGATTATCCCTTTTAAAATCCCTTAGTTAGCGCGAAGTAGCTTAGTATATAATGCTTATACTTAGTCTTCCGCCGTAAACTAGTTATTACTTAAGATAAGGAGATATATTTTTAAGAATCTATTAGTTTTAGTTAGTAAGGTATTAACAAAGTTCTTTATAGGATCTTTTTATATCGATTATTTAGCTTAAACTACTAAAAGCTTAGTAATAAAGTCTATCGCTATTATATAGTTTAAAACTAGCAGGCTTTAAATTAAGATAAGCTACCTTAGCGTCTTACTTTAATCGGTTTAGTTATAGTAGTAAGTATCGTCGCTATTTATAACCTCGATTATATATTTACTAAGCTATAAGATTAAGAAGCTTTTAAATAAATCTTACTATATATAGGTATAGCCGGTATAAAAATATTTAGCGTAAGCGTTATTAACGATCTCCTTAGCATAAGTCTTAAGGATATATAGTCTCCGGCGTTTATTATTTTTTATAAAGTATAGTAACCTTTATAACTAAAAGAATAAGAGTTTAAGGATACTATCCTTATCGCTAAGCTACGCTATAATCTTTACTTACTATATATCCTCCGTATATCCGTTAATTAGTTTTTAACGGAGCGGCAATTCGATTAATGCTTTTATATAAAGGAATACGTAGTCCGTTATCTTATCTTTTTAAATACGTTTAAATTCCCCTTTTTAGTTTAAGAATACTAGCTTATTATCTTAATATAGTAAATATAAAAGAGCGTTTAGTATAACGTTTTTAACGCTGAAAATATAGTATACTTTAAGCGGGAATTAGCTTAAGTATTAAGATATAAAGACTAGCTTATTATTAGATTTTATATTAGTAAAGAATAAGGATATTTAGTATATAATTCTATAAGTACTTATATAGTCTATAAAGATAACTACTTATAGCGTTCTTATAAATAGTATTATAGTATATAACTTATAAATTGCTTATATTAAACTAGTTACTTTAAGTTTTATAAGCTAGTATTAAGGTTCTTTACCTTTAAAAGCGCGGCTTAAATAAACAATAAGCTAGACCTTGGTTTAGACTAATAGTATCTTTTTATTTTATTTTTTACCTTTTTTTAAGTAAAAAGCTATAGCTAATACTTTATATTCTTCGTTTTCTTCGATTTAAATATATAATTATTAAGTAAGGTTAAACTAGTAAATTGTTTAAAGCTTAGTAAGTTTCTTAATTAAAATCGCGAAGGCCTTTTTTTCTTTTAAAGTAGACTAAAAAGCGGCTTTTACGGTATATTAAGCTTATCCTTAGCCCCTTAAAAAGACTCCTTCTTCTTATCTTACTTAAAGTAGCTCTATCTTTTGTTTTTTTAAGACGTTAACTTCCTAAGTAAAATACGGGACTATATAGCGTAGCTACGTAGTAAAGCCGATCTATTTCTTAAGCTATTAAAGGTTCTTTAAGAACGCGATATCTCTTAAGCCTTATATAGGTTTATCTATATTTATTAAGCTAATAGCGTCTACGTTAAATCTAAAGAGCTATATAAATAAGTATACTAAAAAGGACCTTAGTCCGGATAAGGTAATGTTATAATTATAGAAAGCGCGGAATATAGCTTTTAAATATTAACGGTATTTATTAGCTATATCTAAGTAAATAATAATATTATTAATTTAGGCCGCTACGTATTTTTAGTATTTATAAAGCACGTTATTAATAAACCTTTAAATATATACCGGGGAGTTCTTAAAGCCTATAAGTATTATTAGTAATCTTTTTAGCCCGCGATAGCTTATAACTAAAAAGCTTTTTTAGTAGTCTTAGTAGACTAAGAATTAATAAAAAAAAACGATTATACGTTTACTATATTAATAAACTTCTTTCCTTAAAAGTATTGAATTATATTGCTTTAAAGGGGCATTAAGTAAGCGTTTAAGGTAGTAATAGCGTTAATCCCTTATAAGTTTATAACTACTTATCCCTTTTTCTTTTTATTTATTATTTCTTATACTATAAATACTAACACTATATATAAAGTTAACTTATAAACTTATTTTAATTTGCTTTACGCGGTTTACTAGCTAAACATTATATTTACCACCTTCTTATCCTTATCGCTTAATAAGTATAATCTTAATATAACTTATTAGTATTGCTATCCTTTTATTAAAGAAATACGTATATATTTAGATTCGTCTATATATAATACTCCCTCGTCCCTTTAAAAGCGGGGAAACGATTAAAAAATATCTTAAACTTTTAATACGTATTTTAGGTCCTTAGCGTAAATCTAAACGCCTTTATTAGTAGTAAGTTTAAGTAAGTTTTTTATTTAGCTAATTTTAAGCTTATAGTTTATTATAAGATCTTTTTATTAAAAGTCTTTAGCGGGGTCTATTTTATCCGGTCCTGCTATAAAGGCTTTTACTAAAGGAGTAAAGGCGTTAACTTCTTTATATAGTTAGAATTACTTATTAAGGTTTATAATTATTCTTACCTTTTAGCTTTAGCAGAGTACTAGTAGTTCTTTAAAATAGTTTATCGCTATAAAGCTTATATAATTCTATATTATTATCCGGGCGAGCTTAAGGTTATTAAGGGAAAATATTATATTATGCCTTAATAGTAACGCCTAAACCTATATAAGTAAAGCGTAGCTAGAACTAGCTAAAATTCTTATAATAACTAAGTAAATAACCTATCTATATATCGCTAGTCTTAACTAGACTATCTTAACTTTAGCTTGAATCCTTTTGTAAGCCCCGATTTATAAGACTAATATAAAGTTAATGAAGTCCTATTAGTAAGGAATTAAAATGTCTTAGCTAAATAATATATTAGCCGCTAAGGGTTTTACTATTTAAGCGCCGATCCTTACCCTTACGACCGCGAGGCTACTATTTAGCCTTCTTAGTATATACGTAGTAAATTCTACTTATTTAATAGTAGCTATCTTTTCTATTCCTTAAATAATAATTTATAAAAAGGAGTTTATAATTATATTTTAAAAGGTCTTTACTAAGTTAGCTTAAATAAGGCTTAAGTTTACTTTAGTATTTATATAGGCTTTAATGCTTATTTTAAGCCCTTCTTTCTTATAGATTAATAAGCGTATATAGGTAAATTAAAATAGCTTATTAAAGCTTAATAGCTAGATATTAAGGGAAGCCTTAACTATTTAAACGCTTTATAGCTTTTAAATAACTACTTACTATACTAAGCTACGTTTTTATATAGCAATATCTCGGTTAAGGTTAGGGGGGTGTTTAACTTTAATATATTATTAAAGCTTTTTTTTAAAGGGGAATGCTTTACTATAAAATCTATATACTTTATCGGCCTCTTTAACTAAGCTTATTATAGTATAGATTATAGTTTTCTTTAAGCTTTTATTAGTATTTAATTAAGTTTTTTTTATATCGTACTCTTTATCCTTTAAATAGCTATCGGTCTTTATTATAGTTCCTTCTTTAATTATAAGGTATACCCGCTTTAGTTTTAGTATTAGCAAGTATATAGTCTTTAAGGTTTTTTCTTTTTTAAGCTAAAGGACCTTAGCTTATATTCTTAACTATTTAAACGGGTTTCCCTTTTAACTAAACGAGCGCTATAAGGCCTATAATATATCTACCTTTACTAAGCGGTAAAAAAACATAACCTACGGCCTTATTAAGCCCTTAATAAATAGCTAAGGCGTCTTAAACTATTCTTTAAGTGCGTATAGGGTATAGCTAGTTAGCCCTCGCCTTTTTATAAGTTAGACCTATTTCTTTCGCGCTAATAAGTGCTTTTAAGATCCTTAACTATATTTAACTTATAGCTTAAAAAGAATTTCCTTATATTTATTAATCCATTTATTAATATCCTTATTTTTTATTAAATATTATAAGGATTCTTATAAATAGATATCTAGCTTTTAGTAGATTATTAAAATTAAGTAATTTACCTAATAAAGCGCGGCCTTAGCTTTATATTATAAGCGCGATATTTAAGACTTAAAGTCGG